>JBCJKH010049395.1:64579-75778 GCA_039877255.1 Loriculus beryllinus
CCCAACAAAAAATCATTGTTCACCACATCTCCCTTGAGCACTACCTAGGGGAGGGGAGTGATGACCAGACAGCGAAAATTAAGAAGAACATGTCCCACCTTACGCCTATTCTGCCAATCTGTCACGGTTGTTCTTCTAGCTCCATAGGTTTACATGATTTTTTTTTCCTATTTTTTTTTCTTTTTGCTGACAAGTAATACAAGACAGATTCTTGCCTTCTTAGGATCTTGCAATCTAGTTTAGACATAGCACGTCAAGTGGTGATGAAAGAAGGTTAGGGTGGGTTTGAAAAGATGAGGATTCCAACAGTAAACGATGCAGAGACATCAGTTTGGTAATGTACACATGTTTTGCATGATTCATTGGACCAAAATGGCCAAAGGAACTTAAAAAGCTGTCAAAGGCATCTTTACCTCTGACCTACCTAGTCATCCATCTGCTTCCTCATACTGTCAATCAAAACCCTCCCATCCTTATCACTATTCTATTACACACATTTTCCACAACCATTTCTCCTCCAGCTCTTAAAAAATATCTTAGCAAACATTTCAATCAGTCATTAAAAACCTTGTTAAAATATGCAATGTGTCATCAAATATGCATAGCATACTCGTGCAAAATCCGCAGAGCGTAAATCACTGTATTACATTTGCTATAGTATTAATGTAAAACGTGGTAGAAAGTATTACCGGTAAGAACTTGGAATTACTTGCTACACATCGGAGCTTGATTTTGTGTTATATCGGATAAAGCAAAGAGCGAGCAATGGAATAGCTTATTTTACACAATCATTATATTAAAAACCTGTTCAGCATGCCTAGAATAATTGTACAAATTATAGTTCATGTAAAATTCATGCAATTAGTTGCTGGTCTAACAAATTCGTACAGGGGGTTTTGCTTTTACTAAACCAAGCGCACCACAAGGCTATCATCATTTCCATGCACCGGGTCAAACCCTGCATGTTCGATTCCAGGTGAACGCAAACATTTGAACGTATCAGTAAACATGTGGTTATCAGACACACAGGTGCACCTCTGACAGTCACCTAAAAAATTAGAATAGTAATAAAGTGACCTACCGATAGGAAATAGCCTGTTTTACTTCTGCAGCCCTTAGCTCTTCCAGTGTCTCGCAGAAATAGCTACGGAATTACCCTGTCGAAATAGTTATGGAATAACATCAACCACTCACACACAGGAGAGGATTTTGTTCAGACCTGTCACACGTTACGTATTTATTCCAGACCTGCTGGGTAAACCCTGCAGAACACGACCCAGCAAAACCACTTCTGACCGGGGCTACCCGCGGTGACCGCCCGCCGCTGCAGTGGGCTCCCCCCGGGAATGTCGTTGGGTCTCGGTCCGGTCTCTCGGCCCTCTCGGGGGGTAATGGGACGGGCAGGGGCGGAGGGTGGCGGGGAGGAAGGAAACGTGAGGACGAGTTTTGCTGGCCGAGAGCAGGAAGGAGGGCCGGGAACATTCAATTCCTATAGCCTCGCAGCCCGGGAGGGAGCCGGGCCAGCCCCTCGCCTCGCCGCGGAGGGGGCAGCCGGGTCCGCGGGAGGCGGAGAGTTGTGGGCGATGAGCGGGGCGACGCGGGCGGTGCCGCGGCCCTGACCCGCTGCTCGGGCGCGCACCTCCACCGCCCCGGCTGCCCGCGCTTCTTGGGGGGCCCTCTCCCCCTCGACGGCCTGGTCTGCCCCTCCCGGGAAATGGGGCCCCTCTCCGGGCAGAAGGGTCCCACCGCTTGAGGGCCCAGTGGCCCTCGGCCCCAACCGCCGCCTCGGAGACAGCACCGTGAGCCCGGCGGCAGCCTCAGGGCAGGTACCGGCCCGAAGGCCGCCGCTGCCGTCGTCACAGGCCCGCTGCCGCCGGCGGAGGAGCTGGGGCCGCAGGGATGCCTCTCAAGTCGAATCCCGCACCTTGAGGAGGAGACAGGGGGGATAATGGAGCGAAGCTCCTCAGGTGTCCCCTGTCAACACCGCGACAAGACAAAACCCCCGTGGCGGCTCCTCACCCGCGTTTACCCCGCTGACGGGTCAAGACTAAAACTGGCCTTTTTACTCCAAATATCTGCGCACCTCGAGCCACACAGGTGCCGGGGGATGACGCCTCTCCTAAAGCCTATGGGTACGCGGTTTTTAAAGGGGGAGAGCGTCCCTCGAAGGTCGGCAGAGAAGGAGGTGGTGCCGCGGGAGCGGGGGCTTCTCTGCCGCTCCTCTGCTCCGCGCCCCCAGAGGGCCCGGCCTGGCCCTTCACTGCGCCCCCGTCCCGGGAGAGCTGCGGGCGGGCAGCGCTGCGCCCCTCGGCTCTGCTCCGCCAGCGGGGCGGCTCCCCCGCAGCGAGGAACCTCTGCCGCCTGCAGAGTGCTGTCAGGGGGGTTAAGAGGCAAAGACAGGGGTAATTACAAACATCTAAAGCCCGAAGGGGTTTCGCCTCCCGATGTCTCCGACTGCAAACCTCATGGTTGGCCATGCAGTGCGTAAACTCACCCCTGTGTCCCCTTTTCACCCGTCCTAGAAAAAAAAAGAGATGAAGCTGGGCGAGGGGAGGCTAGGGCAGAACTGGCGTCGCCCAACTTGGGACGTGCAGAACGGCAAAGTGCTCTCCGACACGGCGTGAACGTTTCGCCAGGTTTATTTTACTTGTTATACACAGACGATACAAACGGGCAAAAACCGAAACATTTCTCAATGGAGCATGTACTGGTATAAATTATTCAGTTCCACAGACGTAACAGAACAAATATAAAAATCACAACATTCGATTTACAGAAGAGTCAAAAATATACACACGTTTATGACCCTGAATTTCTATTAGGAAATTTCCCCGTCGAGTGTAATCTAAACTGAATATTTAGCCTGATGCATATTTCAGTTTGTAATTGTATTTCTTTTTTTCCTCTATATAAAAATGCGTTAATTGTATAGATTTGCTACTCAAAATTCGAAGACTTACTATTCTGCTTCTCCGGGGGGAGAGACCTGGAGGGATATTAGTTCTTCTTCATGAAATTAGTAACAGGTTTACAGGAAAGATCGCTCCTACTTTTGATGTGCATTTGATTCCCCAGGAAGTCAGATCTCGGTTAGCTACTTTATGAAAAAGTCAATTCCAAAACTAAATGCAGTAAAATATACAACTCACAATTCATCTTCACTGGACTACACTATGGTTACCAACAATTCAGTCGTCTATATCTTTTTTTTTCTTTTTTTTTTTCCTTTTTTTCTTTTTTTTTTTTTTAAAGATTATTCATTACAAAGATTTACAGCAATATAAAGAAAGAGGGTAAAACTGCAAAGAAATTTGAAAAGAGTTTGTCAGCATATTTGGCACCTGCAGGGACCAGTAATGGATTTGGCACTTGGGGGCGGGGGGGAGGGGGAGGAGGAATACCACAAAAATAATAATATTGCTGATGTCGAGCTATTCCTTTTAAAGAAAAAATACAGAGGCAGTTAATTTTGCTTTTGGAAGGCGTCATGCTACTTTAATCGACTTTCCTACGAGACGTATTTCTGTTCTTTTGAAGGGAAAGCTGAGCTATTCTTTAGCTGTGTTAGCCCAGGGCACGGCGTAATTATTTCATGCGAGGAATTGCAGAGAAAGTGAGAAACCCATTACTCGCTGCCGCAGCTACGGGCCGCTCTGCACTTCCAGAGGCATTTAGAAAGAGTGTTTATGGGGGGGTGGGGGGGGTGGGTGCGCTGCGAGGAGGGGACAAGGGGAGAAGGAGCAAAGGTGCAAAGGTGGGAGGGAGAAATTTAAACAGGATCTAAGTTTTGTGACTTAACGATGAAAACAAAAAGAAAATCCAAACAAATAAGAAAGCAACAGGACCAAAGAAAAGTAGTCGGTTACAATAAATTAAGTACTATGTACAGGCATTTCACAGGCTCTTTCCCCCCACTATTACTGTTATCCCCTAGTATCCATCCGTGGTAAAAGGAAGGAAGCGCTGTACGGTTTGAGAGTCTAAGCATCCTACTTATCAGTGGGTTTCGGAGCAGCGGTGCCCCCCGCGCCCCCGGGCCGGGCGGGGAGCGGGCCGGGGCGACGGCGGCAGCCGCGGCTCTGCCTTCCTGCCTGCCTGCGGGCCGGGCCGGGGGTACGGATGGGCAGCTAGGGGCGGGGGTCAGTGCGCTAACGCGGAGGAGTTATTGTGCAAAAGGACGGCGGGGCCGTGCGGCCGCGCCTAGCTGTGCGAGTAGAAGCCGTAGTAGCCGATGTCCTTGGCGCAGGTCTTTTCGCAGTCCCTCTGGGTAAGCACCTCGCTCTTGAGGGGCGAGGAGCTCTCGGACACCGGGGTGTCCGAGGGGGAGATCCGTCTCCTTTTGGCCTGCTCGTAAATCCCAGAATCGGTGGAGTCGATGGACTTAATGGACGACGGCGTCTCGATCCAGCTGGAGTCGGACAAATCTTTGGGCTTGGAGTCCTCGGCTCCCGGCAAGGGGGACCGCTCTGGGGCCAGGCTCTCCGCCTCCTCCCCCAGGTAGGGGTTCCCGGCGGCCATGCGCGCCGCCGCCGCGCTGTTAGGCCAGCAGGAGAGCACGGAGCCGGACTTGCTGCAGTACTGCGGGGGGCTGCGGGCCCCCCAGCCCGAGGGGTCGGCGTAGTAGCCCAGCGGTCGCCCCGCGCAGCCGGCAGCCTGCAGCGGCAGCGCCTTGACGCCGGCGGCCGCGTAGGAAAGCAGCGTGGCCGCGTTGCCGGCGAAGTCGGTGGCCGTGTCGTAGGCGGAGGCGGCGAAGTCGAGGCGGTTGTTGGCGGGCGCGACGAACCAGCGCTGCGGCGACGGGGCCCCCGGGTCCTCGGCTTGCTGTGGGGAGAGCAGCCCGTTGGTGTGGGGCACGCTGCGGTCGGCGCCGGGCCCCGGGCCGGCTCCTGCCCCGGGGTGGAAGCGGGACTTGGCGTAGTTACTCACGAACTGGTCCTGGAGGAAGGAGCCGGCCATGGCGTAGCGGGCCCCGGGCACAATTTGAGAGCGGGGCGAGTCGTTGGGGGAAGGTGTCAGCCGGTCCATGTCGCAGCCCGTGTAGATCCTGCCCAAGAGAAGGGGAGAGAGCTGGGTGTCCGCCGCCGCCCTCCTCGGCGCGGCAGCCGGACTGCTGCAGCCCTCTGGGAGAGACGGGAAGGGACCGAACCGGGCCGGCTGCCGCCCCAGCGCGCTCCTGTGCTGCCCGCGGCCTGCGCTCAGCTCCGGCCTCGGCCTACGGCGCTCAGGGGGCAGGGAAGGCACGGAGAGCGCACTTTTGGGGACCGATTGGCCATTCATGGACGGGAGAGATCTCCTGCTCCCGCCCGAAACCGGCATGAGACCGCCCTGAAAACCAGAGCCGTGACACGGTGACCGCTCCCGCCATATGCGCACTAGGCAACGCGGTCATTTGCAGCAAACAGCGTGAATGGCAGACTATGAAATTCTATCGGCTGTTTATCACTTATTATTGGGAGTCACAGACGAACCATCAACATTATACCGAGTTTAAATTAAGCTAATCTTTAAACACCTACTTGAAGGAAATGTAAAACCAGACACATCCCGTGTTCCCTGCGTGGCCTATATATAATTCTCCCATGCTGGGCTGCAATTTGCGATTATAAAAACTTTAATGGATGAATAACTACTATCTGTATTTAATTCAGGCTAAAACTGTGCTTTAATTAACCCTCCACGCCTCCTGGAATTTCTTATCCAAAATAAACTTGGCCCTTAAACAAATTCAACGTGCTAGACAACATTGAAGCTTCCTCCTCCCCCCCCCCCCCCCCCGTCTCCTTTCAAGTGACTCCCTGTAAAGGTTTTTTCCTATTAAAAAAAGAAAAGCAATGGCAGCTGGGGGCGAAGGCCAAGCAGCCTTCCTAAAGGCCGCGCATCTTCCCTTCAGAGCTCCCAGGGGAGCAGCCAGGCCCTGCAGCCGCCCTCTATGACACAGGAAGGGACCGAAGCTCCCCTCTCGCCGCCGCCCGGGACCCCCAGACAGCCGCCGCGACCCCCGCCGGTAGGGGATAGCGCCTGCATCACCAGCCTCTCCCAGGAGAGAGTCTGCTGTCGGCTCCAGGCCCCCCTCGCACTAGCTCAGGCCTCGGCATCGTTTCTACCCTTGGACTGAAATCCCGCTGCTGGGGGATACTGGGCCGCCGTCGGAGGTCAGGGAGCTTGAAGCAAGCGAGGAAGTTACGCGCAGGTTTAGGGACTCGGAGGAAGGCCGCTCCCCGCCGCACTTGAGACTCGAAGGGAGATTTCCCTCGCAAAGACGGGGCTTGCAGAGAGGCAGGTGAGCTCCGAAGCTGCCCAGACCGGCTACCCTGGCTCGCCGCCTCCCGCCGGGCTGTTTGGGCAGGAGGTGCAGGCGGGCGGCCCCGGGCCGGGTGTCCCGGCGAGGTGGGGAGTCGGGGTCTGGTGCCCCTCGAACCGTGTTAAGGCAGCACCAGCCACAGGTCCCACAGGGACACGGCTCAATGGGTCTGGCGGC
Source organism: Loriculus beryllinus (assembly GCA_039877255.1). NCBI lineage: Eukaryota > Metazoa > Chordata > Aves > Psittaciformes > Psittacidae > Loriculus > Loriculus beryllinus. Next base: position 71,058 of record JBCJKH010049395.1, read on the forward strand.
TGGGCCTGAGCGGGGACAAACCGCGACCAAAAAACTTCGGAGGCCTTAGCTCCACCCTGAACGGGGGGAGAGGGGCGTAAAAAATAGAAAATCCAACCGCAGAGAAGAACAAAACAAGACGAAGCAACTTTCCTCCGGACACGGGCTCTGCGGACGCCGGGATTACCCGAACCCGGCGGTTTGCTCCGGGACTGAGCCCGGTTTTGCCCGGGTGCCTCTTTCGGAGCCTTTGCGGGCAGGTGAAACGGAAACTTGGTCAGGGTAGCAAAAATGCGAGCCAGGAAACACCAGCAACAAAACCGCCAAAGTGGAAAAGCGAGATGCGGGTGCGGGCAGCACGGCCCCAGGCGTAGAGATGAGCGCAGGCTGCGCGGGACTGCGCGGAGAGCGGCAGCAGGAACAGCCTCTCCGCGGCCCTGCCAGGGCAGCCTGCGGATGCCTCCCACTCGGAGGGCTCTGGAAAAGCCCGACACGACGCGTTTTCGGTGTGAGACGAAGCCAGCCCGCATCGCAAAGCTTTCCCCTGACATGTGTGTGTAGCGGAAGAAGGGAAATAAAAGAAATCCTCTTTACTTACGTGTCATAATTGTCTCTGAAACCTTTTGCGAAAGGATTGTGGTCTATTTTCAGCTGTGTGATCTAAGGAAAGAAAGGACCAGAGTTGTGAAAGCCTGAAAAATAGATCTTAGTGCAATCAACACATTTTAAAATCAAGCTTTATACTAGTCGGCCGAATTGCCTTTAAAACGTGAAAAAGAAAGATCTGGCATGCTTGTAGATATTAGGGTCTAATGTTAAGACGTACTTTATTGAAAAAAGTACGGTAAAAATTAATATTGAGCCCCATGTTTTGAGATGTGTCAGTATTGCTACTGCACGGGTATGAATATATCTAAATCCAGAAATTATGCAGAACGTACCGCAGAACGGTAGCTAAGAGTTTACATTTGCATCGAGCAAAATAATTGAAGTGAGAATGTGGACTGAACATATGTCAGTAGAAAAAGGGGGCATCAGTCTGTAGCAAAGCCAGACCACTCCGAAACGTAGCCAGGCATCAACGAGCTTTTAATTTGAGGAAGTTGCTCCGTCACCCCCGGCGCAATCAATGAGGTTGTTAATTGATCTTTGCAGGCTTAAAGCTTAAGCTAACAGCTAACTGAGCTGTTTCCGACTGGAAGAGAAGCGCGGCGGATGAACGCCCAGCTCCGGGCAGTGCAGCACCACTGGTGCAGGGCACCCGAGGCAGGCGCGGGCGGCTGCTGCCGCGCTCGGCGCTCAGCAGCCCCGGTGAGGGCAAGGTGGCACAAAGGGACAGATAGGGATCCCCATCTCCCGGCGCCGCGGACCCCAGGGGGAAGTGCCGCGGCCTCGGCGGGGTGTGCTGCAGGGAGCGAGGGGGACCGCGAGAGGAATAAACCCGGGAGCTCTTTACATCGGTGTTTTGGTAGGCGGTGACCGCTATGAACTGCGTCTCGGGGAAGGTGAAGGTCTGCACTCTGCCCGGCTGGTTGGTATCCTCCGTCCCGTCTTCGTTCACCTCCACCACATGCAAGCGTGGCTGGTACTTGTGGAGGGACTGCAAAACCACCATCTGTCGGGCAGAGGAAAAGCAGGGAGGGGGCCGGGGGAAGAGGAGGAAATTAGAGCAAGAAGGACGGGGAGCGTGATGCCCGTGGGCAACTGGACCCCGCTGCCACCTCCCCGGGCCGACTGCGGCTCCCCCGGCCACGCCGGGCCCGCCCGGGCGACTGGCTCAAGGATCAGCGAGACCCGTGGCAAAATTAACGGGAGGGCTCCCCCACCACCCCCTTTTACTGTCACCTAACTACACGATCTAAAGAAATACACGTCCTTTCTGTAACGGTAGGATTTTGCCTGAAGCAATAAAAATAAGCCTGGCAGAGCGACTGCGTCTTCCCCACTAACCTGCCCGTTGTTGTTTGATGCTCCTTTATTGTTTGTAAGTTTTAGTTTCCCAAAGGAGATTTCCTGGCGCATCCAGTGGGCTCCCGTGTTGGGGGAGTCGGGGTGCATGTACACCCGGTTTCCTAAGCAAAACAGCAAAATACAACCACATCACAGCTCTCGCGGACACCCCGATTCTGCCACCGCAGCAGCGCACGAGGTCGAAGGATCTCGTTCAGTCAGCGGCATTTTACTGTCAAAACCCCTTTTATTTTCACTGAGGATTAAACCAGCGTTTTCCGAACACCTATTACTTTCTCTTCCACCCTCCTTTTTCCTTTTTTTTTTTTTTTTTCCAAAGAATCATTGGCTCATTCGCGTTTAAGAAGTCGCCAGAGCCAGTCCACAAAGGCTTTAATTAATCATTCTCACCTACATATGTGTCGGGAAAAGTGTTAATTGGAGGAACTTGCCTTGTACATTGGTGTCCGCCTTGCCGCAAGGAACCCATTTGCCTCCTTGAAATCTCCAGTGGTTGGGATCCGCCAAAATTACATCCACAAAAATATTGTAGTGAGCCGTGGGGTCGAGACCAGAAATATTAAAACTTAGGAAAGGAAACATGCGCCTATAAAAAAGGAAAGGGGAAAAATGAAATATAATAAAGGGAAGGAGGGAAGCAAGCCCCGGCAGCGATAGGCACACGCGGCGGAGCCAGCCCGTTGTGTTTTATCCTCACGGCTCCCGGTAGCGACAGGGAGATAGAAATCAAAAGAAACTCCCTCCCCGAAACGTCGAGCTCTCCGCGGGGAAGGGATGAGGGCAGCGGGGACCCGGGGGAACGCTGCCCCGGAGGGGACCGGCATCGGCGCTGCCGGCTCCCGGCGCCCGGTTCAGGGGCCCCGGCGGGCGGCTCCCTCGGGGTGGCGGAGGCTCCGGGAGGCTCCCCCGGCAGAGCCGGCAGCTCAGCCCCGACCCCCGGCGAGGCGAGGGTCCGCGCGGTGGCTTACCTCCCCTGCTTCGTGATGATCATCTCCGTCTGATGCCGGTGAAATTTCAGCCAGAGTGGCCTGTTGCACAGGTAGACCTGAGCCTTGCCGGGAACCAGCCCCGGCTGGGTGGAGGAGAACTGGTAGAAAGGTGCCCCTTGGTAGGAATGGCCATACTGCTGGGGGTACGGGTAGCCCGCCGTTGGGTAGCCTTGTGGAGAAGAGTTGGACAGGAGGCTGTTGTAAGCTCCGTTGGTGATCACAGGATGGTGAGCCATGTAGCGGCTGGGGCTGGCGATGGAGAAGGCTGGGTGAGCAGGTCCATGCTGGCTGGGGTAAGGGAACATGGTACTAGGAGCAGAGGCAGCAGACTGGGGCTGGCTGGACTGAGAGAGCAGATAGCGATCTGCAGCAGATCCATCGAAACTGTGACGAAGCTCAGAGACCCCGTCTAAGACGGGAGAGAGTTTATTTCTCTGGACGTCCCCTGGTGTGTCCTTGGAGTCAGGAAAATTGTCTGTATCTGACTGATTCGTCATCCCCCTGGTAATTTTTTTCAAAGGTGAACTTCTCTCCAGGTTGTCAGTGGTCGAGATAATGGGATGATCATGCAAGGCAAGCTCAGATCCGCCTGCATGTGGGTAACTGCTGCTCACATTGAGAAATTTCTTGGAGAGTATGATAGAGGGAGAAAGACAATGCTCCAGCTGCATAGCTCTAGCACCACAGTAATAACCCTTCAGTCCCTGGATCTGAAAGGGCTCCTTAGTATCAGAAGCTAGACATCCTGGGACCCTCGCTAGGCAGAAAGCAGCACTTCATCCACCAAATGCTTCCCAAACGTTTGATTTACTTTTTTTTTTTTTTTTTTTTTTTTTTTCCCTTCCCTGGGAGAAGAGATTGGCCAATTGACACTATGCAGCAATCAGGAAAGACTCACTTTTGATCTCGCTGCTTGTGGAGAGGATGAAACGGCTTCTGCCATTGGTTAACCGCTGACAGTAATTTAATTAGATAGACATTAATTAGGATAATCACCTGGCTCCTGGTCGCGACGATCATGGCAAATTGAAGGAGATGATTTTATTGTGAGATAGAAGGAAGGGGGAAGGGAAGAATGTGTTTGCTGTAAGTGCTCATTATTATGTGACCTTTCCAGATTTTTATTTTTTTTTTTTTTTTCACTACGGCTGGAAAATAAATCCAAACCCCTGCGATTCCCCAAATGTGCGCTGGTGTCCCCTGCCTTTGTGTGCTAAGGGAGGGGACGTGGGCCGGGGACTTCGGGGACGAGCGCGGGGGGGAGCGCCGTGCCGGGCCGGGCCGGGGGTCGCTGCCATCCTCTCACCTCCGTGAGCTGCCTCCCCTTCGGGGCCAACCTCCCCCCCGCCTTCCCACCCGTGCCTGCTTCGCGGGGGAAGATGCACCGCTGAAAGCGGCCGCGTATCGTCTCTTTTAAGTTCTGAAATAATCATAAGCCCCGCAAACGAAGTGCCCTGATGTATCTGCCGCGGTGTTTACGGGTTCTTTAGTATATGAATATTTTATCCGGGAGCCGTAATGCCAGAGATTACCAGCAAAGCAGGGTGGAAGGCATCCATCTACCCACCCAGAGCCCGGTTCCTCTCCCCTCGCTGCCTGCTCTCCCTCCGTGACTCAGTCCCGCAGGCAGCGCCGGGCGGGAGCGCTGGCTACACTTCCAAAATCCACCTCTTCCCAGCAAGGCTCCCATCCTGCCATCTGTATCCTGCAGCACTGCACAAGAGTGGTCCAGGGCTGCAGATACCTTGTGCATTCAGCCAGCCCCTCTGTCAGGTTCTCTCA
>JBCJKH010049397.1:4431-44039 GCA_039877255.1 Loriculus beryllinus
TCCTTGGGCAACCCATTCCAGTGCCTCACCACCCTAACAGTAAAGAATTTCTTCCTTATATCCAACCTAAACTTCCCATTTAAGTTTTATCCCGTTACCCCTTGTCCTGTCACTACAGTCCCTAATGAAGAGTCCCTCCCCACATCCCTATAGGGATATCCCCTTCAGATACCGGAAGGCTGCTATGAGGTCACCACTCAGCAAGGCGTTACTTCTCATGGCTTTATACTTCTGGTTAGAAAAGAAACTTGAGGAATTGTTTGTCCTCTGTCCTCATTCTGTGTTCCAGGCATGAGCTTTCAGGGTATAAGTGTGCATGTGTTGCATAGCATTGTCTCTTTGGGCTACAAACAGGCCTTTATGTGAACTATGCATGGTAAACCTCAGGTCTGACAAATAGGTGGGCCATTGAGGAAAGAAAGGAGGTAAAACCATAGTGCATGAAACACAGTGTTTATACAACTTGCTTTGCTCTAATGGCAAATACAGGAAATGGTTGTTCTTTGGAGATGGTAATAGCTCAAATGATGGGGCAATATCTTGGTAGACAAAGCAGAGGGGAAAGAGCAGTTAACAAGGAGCAGAAAGAGTTGCCACTCTGTGGTTCTCCAGCCCCTTCTGTACCATTGGTCATTCTGGATGCTGTCTCCCATCTATTACTGAGTGTTTGCCAGTTCCCCTCCCTTGTTGGTCCAAACTGACCTCAGCTCCTCACCTTCATCATAGACTACACACCAGCTATATATGGGGTGGAACAAAGAAGCAGCAGGGAGATCTGGCTGGAGACTCTTCTCATGGCAGTTTTGACATGTTTGAGAAGCCACTCCCTGCAGGGGTACGTGTCTGAGGTGGCAGATCTGCAGTGACTTGCCTCCATGACATCAGGAGCATCAGTGCAGTACAGGGTGCGATTCATTGTTGGGATTGGGGAGGGACCAGACAAGGGCTCAGTTCTGCTAAAGGCTCAACTCCTGGTGCAACTGATGGGAGTGGAGCTTTAAGGCTGGCTTAAAATGGGGCTGAAGAGTTGTAGCTGAGTAGGGGAGACAGGCACATGGTTTCTTGAACGTGCCACATTTTGGGTGGTCTTATACATTAGTGTTAGTGCAGCAGGAGAATGTGAACGTTCCTTCAAAGTTGCTTTTAAAGGATTTAAAAGGGAAGTTCAGAAGAGTCAGTTACGTGTGGTATTTATTTTCTTAAACTTCTACTGGTTACTGCTTATGACATTGCAAAGTACTGAGACAAGAAGAAAATACCCTCTTTGTAATGAGTCATCCAAAGTGCTTGCATGAAGATGTGTTTTGACCTTATATAGGTGGTGGAGAGAAAAGCCAGTCTTGATCTTTCCTCAAAGCTGAACAAGCTTCAGCCTGCAATTGTAGTATTTATTTTTTAAGAAATGGGCAAAATTTGTTATTGCATAAAGGAGTCACAAAACAATTTGAACTTGCCTTCAGCGCTGGCTTTCCAAGCACTTAAATACCACACTTTCTCGAGACACTGTCAAACGTGTTCTATGGACATGGACCTCCTACCACAGGTGAACCAGGAACTCTCTTTTTCATTTGGGGTAAGCAGTAGCAATGCCCACAGATGCTACTGCTAACTGAGTTCCACTTAAATGGAACCCAGACATCAGCCTTTTGTGACCAGCCGGGCCCTTTTAAAGGAGAGTCCATCAATTACACTGAGTGCCCTGTGGCTGCCTATGGGTTATGCAGTGCAGAACTGGAAGATTACCATTTGTATGGGATTAACAATATCCATGCTCTTTGTATTGCTCTGTGCATAGCTTTGAAAAATGCTTAATGAGTACATTTTATTGATATTTGGTGAGGCTGGGTGGTGCAATGTTCTCTTGCTTTGTACTGACTGGGATGCTAGAAGTGTTGGAAATGGGACCTGAGTAACGAAATTAGTTTGGTCGTAAGGCTTAAATGAAAATGAAGTGCACTTTAATCAAGTCTTGAAGGTAGCTGTTACTGGTAGTGCAGCCAGGAGAACCTATGACTTCTGTACTGAAAGGGAGCAAGTGAAGGAGAAAAATAAGATGACAACTGAAATCCTTCAACGTAAGGCACAGATTGCATAGAGCTGTCAGCGTGTGCTGTGCTTGTGAGCCATGCATGCCTTTAGGGTGTTGGTGTATGATAAGAGCACTTTCGGACTTGAGCCAGCTCTTAGCTGATGCTTTTGCTATCTCATAGTCACGTTAGCCAGGACCACAACCAGAGACAAGCTCCCAGACCAACAGAGCGGCTCTTGCAAAAGCCTCCAGTGGGTGATACCTCCAGGGAGTTTGGTTTGTACACAAGGGGCAGTACAGGCAAAAGACACACAAATCTGCGTGGGAAGGAAGTGAACAGCAGGCATGCCAAAACTGTAGCTCATTAAGAGCAGTTTTACTCCTGGGGTAGCTGTAGCCTCGCATCAGCATTTGTGGGAGAGGTGAATTTAAAGGAGAGGTTTAAAGGAGGATGGATGTACGAAGTTGGCACCTGGAATTTGTCTCATTCGTAACAGGAGGATGGGCAGCTTTTGTAGGCAGGCAATGGGCAGCAGGGGAGGTAGGGCTTCCTCTGCTATTTCAAAATGAGGATTCTTCCATATCCTCAATGAAACGCTTCCAAGTGCTACAGGCCAAATTTTGTTCCCAGTTACACCCATGCAACCTTACTGAAGTCAGCAATTGTCTGTTTTGCAACCATTGCCTGATGCAATAACTTGAGGGCTATATATCTTAAAGGTTTAAGATGTGCTTGCATTCCTAGCACTGTGACAGCAAGTAATGGTGGACACGAAATCACTGCTCCCTGAGTAATTGCTGAAGAATAACTGAGGTCAGTGGCATTGCACGTTGTAACTAACTGCACAGGTTGGGGAACACTCATATGCAGCATCTGTGAGTTCATTGGGACCCAGGAGAGATGGGCTCATCTCTCCCTCTAGCTGGAATGCCACTTTCCCACATCAGACACTCCCTGCAGTAATTATACCCTTTTTAGACTCACCCTTTAGCAATTAATCGCCTAAACCCTGCCTCAAACTGACATCATTGGAAAGTCCAATAAAAATACGGCAAACTTTCAAACCATCCCAGGAAAGCAGAATGCTGTGTTAGTAGTAGTTCAATGCAGCTGTTTGCTGATGACTTTCTTAGCCTTATCTCTTAACAGGGGGAGTTTGAATTCCCCCCTAGCAAAATGGCCTCCAGGGTTAGCAAAGTCCTTGTGTCGTCTTTGGTGGTGTACTGGCCTCAAAGGGTTTCATGTCCATTCATTTCTTTTTCTTGTTTTTAACTCCTCTTTGCAGTACTGAATACCTTCTTCTGGAAGACTCAGTCTTAAGCTTCTGAGACCTCAAAATACCAGCAACAGCCCAGTCAGTTTCAGTTGTACTTTGAAAAACAACAGCCGAGACTTGTGTGTTCTTTCTTTGCTCCTTTTAAAGTTCTATTTTCAAGTTGACCACCTCTTTAAAAACATAAAGGCATATTCAGAGCTTGCATTTGTTCCGGGGGTGGGGAAAGCAATGGCAGCTGGCTTTACTTTTTAAACCCCCTTTTTTGGAGGGGGTGGAACGTGTAGTAAAACTTCAAATGACTTCAGTAATGGGATAGTGATAACTTCTTTACAAGAAGTTGCCACTATTTTTGTTACAGGTAAAGCTGAAAAGCTGAACCTGATTCAGAGCGAATAGTTGGGGGTGTTTTGGGTTTTTTTTCCATTATGCTCCTGTCTGAACTGGCAGATACAGCTCATCCGATGACATCAGAGTTTTTTGGTTTTTGGGTTTTGTTTTTTTTCAGTTCTTGGTTTGCATGGGAACAGCACTCCGGAGAAGGAACTTTTCAAACAAATCCTAAGAAAGGAAACGACGTGCAGAAAAAGTCAAGGAAGGTAACTGGAAAATTTTGCAGGGAAGTATTCCTGCTCTGTAACAGCTGATGATGGAAGCATGAGGCTTTGCAATTGTAAACAGAATTTCTTTCCACCCTGCTTGGCAATCGTATTCATTTTTTGGGTGTAACCCTTTCATGTACGCAGCTGCACTCCCCATTCCCATGGCTAGGCATGCCGGGTAAACCTTTTGATCTTGCCTTCTAGCCTTTGCTTGCTTGCAGTGTGTTTATTACAACTTTTTCAACTCCTCCGGAGCAGGGTGTGATGGATGATCCTGGAGGAGCTGCCCTCTAGATCTCTGTGATTACACCGAGTTGATGGTTTCTCCCTGACAGGTGCAGGCAAGTTGATTTAAAACCAAACCAAAACAAAAAGTCCTTTTAGTAAAGCAAAACCTACCTGGTGTCAACTCCTTCCTCTGCTGTCGTGCTCAGGTCGGGAGAGAGGAGGATTTACTTGGCTCCCATTCCTGCCTCCGGCACACTCATCCCTTTGAATCGCAAATACCTCTGCATCATACTGTGTCATGTCATTTGGTAGCAGCAGTGGTTGTTCCTCCAGAAGCTGGGTGCTCCAACCTCTTGGAGAGCACTCCAGCTCTTTGCAATCTGCTTTTACCTTTTCCTTTCCCATCTGTGTGGTGTTTTGGTTTGGTTTTCTGTAGCACTGACCCACCAGCCATGAAAGTCAAAGGGCTTCTTCACAGTTTGCAGCAGGCTCTAGGGAGGCATTGGACTGAATCCTACACTTGTTGCACATTGAATGCCCCTGTTGACATAGATCTCCATTCTGTGCCCTGTAGATGTTACACACCATTCAGAAAGGTACTGTTGGTATTTCAAGCAGGTCCCCTGCTCCCGAACTATGGTGGGATTCAGAAGTGTTTGGCTTGTTTGCAAAGCTCCATAAGTAAAAACAACTGCCTGATTTTTATCATCCCCTCCTACTTCCCCCTGTTTAACTAGCTTAAAAACTAGTTACAGAGCTCAGGCTCCTTGCAGATCATTACTGTATCTTCTTGCTGGTTTGGAGCTTATAGCATAACTGTGATCAGCCAGAGCAGACACTTGAAAAATGCAAAATTCCCTGCGTTTTGACAGTAAAGAAACCTTTTAACCTTTGAAATCCTGCACATGTGCTGGTATCAGGTTTTGAGAAATTGAAGAGTGATGGTGCACAGGATACTTTGATTTTGGAGATAGTCAAGCACCTTTCCTGTGGGCTCTGTGCAGGAGTATTGGCAAAACTCTGATTATTGTACGCTAGCATGAAGCCATCATCTACATATGTGATTTGTGAAGCAATACCAAAAAGCACATTTCATTAAAAATATCACTATCTTGAATAAACTGGAGAGTCATGGATTTGACAGATGGAGCACTTGATGGATAAAGAATTGGTTGGTTGACTCAAAGAGTTGTGTTCAGCAGCTTGATGTCCAAGTGGAGACCAGTGACGAGTGGTGTCCCTCAGGGATCGGTGTTGGGACTGGTCTTGTTCAACATCTTTGTCGGTGACATGGACAGTGGGATTGAGTGCACCCTCAGCAAGTTTGCCAATGACACCAAGCTGTGTGGTGAGGTCAACAGGTTGGATGGAAGGGATGCCATCCAGAGGGACCTGGACATACTTGTGAGAGGGCCTGATGCCAACCTCATGAAGTTCAGCAAGGCCAAGTGCGAGGTCCTACACCAGGACTGAGGCAATCCCAAGCACAAACACAGGCTGGGCAGAGCATGGATTCAGAGCAGCCCTGTGAAGAAGGACGTGGAGGTGCTTGGTTGGTGAGAAGCTCAACATGACCCAGCAGTGTGGGCTTGCAGCAGAGAAAGTCAACTGTATGCTGGGCTGCATCAGAAGGAGCGTGACCAGCAGGTCGAGGGAGGTGACGCTCCTCTGCTCTTGTGAGACCCCACCTGCAGTCCTGCATCCAGCTCTGGAGGCAACAACTCAAGATGGAGAAGAGGAGGCTTCAGGGAGACCTTAGAGCAACTTTCCAGTACCTAGAGGAGGCCTGCAAGAAATGTGGAGAGGGATTTTTTACAAGGGTGCATAGTGACAGGACAAAGGGGAATGGCTTTAAACTGAAAGAGGGGAGATTTAGATTAGGTATTAGGAAGAGGTGCTTCACTATGAGAGTGGTGAGGCACTGGCACAGGTTGCTCAGAGAAGCTGTGGCTGCCTCATCCCTGACACTGTTCAAGGCCAGACTGGACAGGGCTTTGAGCAACCTGCTCTAGTGGAAGGTGTCCTTTCATGTGGCAGGGGGTCAGATCCAGGTGATCTTTAAGGTCCCTTCCAGCCCAAACCACTCTATGATTTATGCAATTAGGAGTGTGGTGCTTTCTGTATTTTTATGTGTGCACAAATCACTTTAAGCTGATCCTTAAAAAAAATATATTGGGGGTTTTTTTTTTTTTTTTTTTTTTTTTTTTTTTTTTTTTTTTTTTTTATATCATGGAGCTAAAACCAGACCACATCCCCAGCCCACCATTTGATGCCTGAGGAGTTTGGATTGAATTGTACACTGGCAGAAGATGATATTCAAAGCACATGTGTCAGCTCAGCTACTTTTTAATCTGTTCCGTGAATTGTCCACACTCAGCAGCTTTTTTTTTTGGCGGCTGCAGAAGCCAGCACAGTGCTGCAGGCAAAGGCGTCACCCAAGCTACCTTAGTTGATGAAACTAAAGTTGCTTCCTGAGCGTTACTGTCCTGTACGTTGTTGGATGAGCTGGCTCTGCATCTGTGGCCAATTTGGATCTCTGCAAGTGATTTACTGTGCTCTGAAATGCAGCTGCTTCATGTACAGCATCTGATCTGGGACCACCACTGGGAGCCATCCTCGCTGAAAGTGAGGGACAGATTAAAGCCAATTGAATCAAAAAGGGATTATTTTTTTATGACCCTTCTTGGTAGTTTTTTCCATTAATTCTTCATAAAAAATGGGAAACTCTTAACTCTCTGAAACATCTGATCTCCAGTCCTTCCTGGTGGTTTCCTTTTGGTTGTGAGTTATTGGGAGATGACATGAGGATTTGCAGAGAGCTGCATCTTCTGAAGCCTGCACAAGGGATTTCAAAATATGAATACAAAAAACCCATTCTTGTGAGCACTCAGGCCTGGATTAACAGAGGAAATTCATCAGCATGCATTTGATCTTGATGAGTTGAAGGCAGCCGTCCTTCAAGGTTTTGCATATGAGTGAAACCCCACAGGGACAAGCTGAGAAGCAGTGATGTTACAGCAGGGTTCCCGTCTTCTTTTCCTTGTACTTTCTCATAGTTACCTGAAAGACATTGCGTACCTATCAGAAAGGTTCAATGTGCTGTCGTATTTGTTGGCAGCGGAGTTTGTGTTGTGTAGGTGCACGTGGAAACAATGTTTGGCATAAATATTGCCAAGATTCCCAGAAGTGTTACCTAATTGGTACTTGGATAGCAATGCTTACTTGATATATTCTATGACTAGTATCACAGAAAAGTATGGACAGTCATGTATGAGTGTAGGCATTACTGCAAGGGTTAATATGCATTTTCTTTACATAGAGATGCACTGACTTTGTCTGTGCTCGTTTGTAATGAAGTATAAAAACAGGTATTATCAAAGAGGGTCATCAGAAAAAAAGTCAATACAGAATGAAGTCAGGAAATACCTTGCTTAATTTCAATGAAAACAGATTGTGTTTCTCCAGCTCTGGAGTCAGGATAAAAAAAGACCCACAACAACTATTCTTTGTATCTTCCAGTTCAAATCAGTCTGTGTAAAAATGTGCTGTAAGTGTCCTTCTCCTTAGAGCTACAATTTATTAAAGTAAACCTCATGAGTCCGGTATGTAGGGCATGTCCAGCTCTGAATGTTTAGACAATTGAAAAGAAGAAAATCCATTTTTTCTGTTTTCTCTGCTGACGAGTGAAGATAGTACACACAATGCTAACGTGTTTACAGGATTCAACACTCTTGGTACAAATATGGAAGTATCCTAAAAGAGAAAAAACACACACAAATGTGTAGTACTTAGCATGATGATCTTAGCATTTTTGAAAGAAATAGATATACTTCTTAGTTATTTTCGTTCTAAATTAATGCATGAAGAGCTGTCTCACAATAATATTTCTGTCCTGACTGTGTGTGGGTATGCACTTACTGCTGAGATGTGTGTTTGCAGTATGTTTCTTGGAGGCAAACATGCATCTGACCTTTCCCAAATCTGATGAACATTCTGTGCCAGAAGAGCCTGTCTTCCACACATGGACACTGTGCAGCCTCTGGGAAGAAGGGCATTCCTTAAGCAAGCATGGGAGCATATTTCATCCACAATTCTGTGTCTGGTACCCCTTTGTGGCTGCTGTTTGGGGTTGAACAATAGGCTGGCCTGAAGGTTAAATGACTTCAGGACTGAGAAAGGCCAGGCCTTTCCCAGTTGAGCCCCTGATGCAGCATTCCCTGTACCCCGCTGCCTGGTTGGTTGGTTGGTTGCTTGCGCTCTGGGGAAGGGATGGGATCTGATGCCATAATTACAAAAATCCTTTAATAATGACAGTAACTGATCGGACTAAGCTTTGTCTCAGGCACAGGAAAGCAACGTGCACCAGTGGCAAATGTGGCACCAGCAAACATGTTGGGTGTTCAAACCACGTGTCAGGTGATGCTTCGGGAGCAGCACATAGGCTTCTGTGGAAGCCTCACTCAAGTGGGAGATAACATTGCACAGGTTTGCTGTCTGTTGCTGAAGTCAGCATTTGTGTGGAGTATAAATCTTAACTTTTATGGGTACTCCGTGTATCTCTTGTCCCACGTATCCACTGCACCCATAAGTACCTGCACAGTGTAATTGCTGAGAGAGCAAAGTCAGTTAAAGAGAAGGTTAGTGCTATGGTAATTAAACAATTATTGAAAAACAAGAAGCCTTTCACCACTTGCTGTGAGAGATGTCACCCCCCGGGGAAGGAAAAGTGATTGCAGAAGCATGGCCATGGAGGGAAGTCATCAGCCTTGTCTTGCTAGAGACTTGGTTGTTCAACACATCCGTCAGTGATGAGGGAGGGGGTGAGCTTTGGTGTGAGCAAATCTGCGGGCGATTCTGAGCTATCAGGGTGAGGAGGTTGAGGGTTGGTTGTGAAGGGCTGCAGAGGGCCTTTGTGATACTGGCTGCAATACCAGGCAAAACACAGTATAGGTAAGTGCAAGGTGATGCACCTGATGATGAGGGAGGAAACAATCCCACTGTTAGGTATACTGTGATGGGTACCAGGCTGGTGGCTGCAACACAGGAATGAGGTCTGGAGTTATAACTGAGCTGTGAAAATCTGCCTGATCCTCATTAAAAAAACCAACAAACAAACCGAGACCAAAAAACAAGTCCAGTAATTTTTAGGAGAGAGTGAATGGAAGAGAAGGCATCAGCATGTCACTGCACATCCATGGCTCTGGCATCTCTATCTCAGAACCAAACTTGTACAACTGGAGAAAATACAGAGAAATGTGTCTGGGGTGATGAGAAGCACAGAATACCTGCTCTGTGAGAGTTACTTCTATGGCCTAGGGTGTATCAGCAGGGAAAAGAGGGCCCAGACAGCAGCCTACAAGATTATGGAAAGAGAGGAGGAGGTGGATGAGGAATAATGGTTTTCTGTCATTTCTAATGCAAGGTTGAGCATTCTGACAGTGCTCCGAGTGCGTTGCTGTTGCCTGGGTGGTGTACTATTCCTTCTGCATTGCCACAGGCAATTTGGGCATTCCCTGCAGTGATTCTTGACCAATTCTTGTGGCTTTAATTGCAAACTCTGTAATTTAACTTGGCTGCAGGCATGGACATACACCAGTTTTTACTTAGATGGCAAAGGACTTGCTTACATAGAGCTCAGTGGGATCATTTCTCATTTTCAGAGGGTGCAGAGCATTGGAAAGTCACGTGCTACTGCCCACATAGAACATCCATTCAACGCTCTCACACCAGTCTGTGGCTGATGCAGACAGCGTGGAGAACATGATTTGAAAAGAAGAGGTATTTAAAAAGCACCTACAACTTCTCAGTTATTAATATGCTTCTTTCTCTGAAGATTGCCATCAGTGCAATGGGGAGCATGCAGCTGGAGAGGTTCCTGTGCCAGCTCCAGGCAGCACACAGGTAGATGGCTGCTGGAGGCTACTGCTGACACATGTGATGGTAAGGAGAGAAGGGAGCAGATTCCTATAGTTCACTCCTGCCTGTGCTCTTTCATGAGGCTCTGTGTAACCACAGCAGCCTGTTTTGCTGTGTATTGAAGATAAGAGCATAGACTCATAGAATGGTTTGGGTTGGAAAGGACCTTAAGATCATCTAGTTCCAACCCCCCTGCCACAGGCATAGTAGATGGGAGGGAAAAGCAAGACATTGCAGGACTTGCTCCTCCATTCTTACATTTTATAGTACTATTTCTTGTATTGTAGTGAGATTTAAGCAAGTTTGGGGTGCCTTTTGGCTGTAGGCAGCCTTTTCCTAGAAAAGCATGGAAGCTTAGTAGCTGTGTGATAAGCAAAAGATGGGGGAAAGGAAAAGACAATATCAGTACCCCATGCTGCTATGCAGGATCACATTGTGGTTCATCTTGGGCCAGGTGGGAGCTGGGGCACACAGAGTGCCTTGTTAAGGAGTTGCATTAAGCGTCTTCCCCAGCCAGATAAGAAGGCTTTCAAATCAGAAAATGGATGAAATAAACAATGAAATCCAGCAGGCACAAACATCTGCTGGGAACTGCTGCTCACCTTTTTCTACAGTGAGAAGAGGGAGGCAAGAGGCAAGAGTAGGACTGGCCTTGTGGAAGCCATATCCTGAAGGATTGGTTTTACACACTGCCATGGGGATGGATCACAGTCTTGGGCCTCATAGCAGAAAGGGTTTGATTCTCCTAACATGAGACACCATCCCTCCCTGTTCACTCCAGAGATGGAAGATAGTGCTGCTTTTACTGGGGCCAGCCAAAAGTGCACCACGTTGGGACTAGCTGTAAAAGGATATGTTCATCCACAGAAAAAGTTAACCTACTAGTGAAGAAAATCTTGGCAGAGTAATTTAGCTGGGCAGCTTAACAAGCAAAATCTCACTGGGCAATGCTTTGATGGGTTTTCCTTCCTTCCTCCTTTGACCTGCTGTGTCACTTGTAACCTCTACTGGCAAGTGACAATGTCTAGCTTGGTTTTGATCTTTCTGCAATATGAAAGTGGTTATTCAGTGCTAATTGTGAGTATTGTTTTCTTGGATTGCATTGTCTTGTCAGGTTGAATACACTACACATTAAAATGCATACAGTAATAAAAAGCAAAAGATAGTGAAACTATAAATGTATTTTGGCTTGCTCCTCAGGTGCTATAAATTACTCTGTATGCACTGAAACCTCCTGATAAAACACTGCCTTATAACATGGCATAGTAAAAGATATGTTTAAGCAGGTTTAGTAAGAGAGATTAATAAAGTTAAGATGAAGTGACAGGCTATTTGATAAAGTGGCTTGAAATACAAAGCTTTCAACAGAGATATTCTGCAGGACGGGTTTATGAGCTCTGCGCTGCAAAACACAGCAAGAACACCATGACCCATGCAGGTTTCCTTCCCCAGAGGTCCCTGGGGCTCCCTACAGAGCTACAAAGCAGGTTGCTTGGCTCTGAGGCTGCAGCTGTCACTCAGCTCCTTTGGGGCTGATCCACTGGTGAGAGCAGTGTCTGCCAGCTTGGGCTGCTGCAGCACGGCACTGGAGAACACCGGGAAGGGGCATTACAGCAAAAGGTAGGGTTTGTTTGTACTGGTGGTGCTGAACTAGGCATCAGGGAGCTTCACTCTCTTCCTGCGCTGATCACATATCTCTTGAGGGTGAGAATGTGGTCAGAAGTAAGGCAGGATTAAGACTCGAGCGTGTCTAAGAACAATGCACGGGGATGACACGAGGTATTGGCAGAAGGCATCAACGCTTAATGTCATTAAATGTTACACACCAATCATGTTGTTTCGCATTGCACACCTTGGCATCAGTTAGGGGGTACGAATTGGGCAGTGAGTCCTTCCCTGAGTTTCTTACCTCTTCTTCCTTGGCATGGTATGCTAATGAAAGCCCTAGCCTGGCTCTTTCATCTTGTCCTACATTTTCCTCTGTTGATGTGGAAAAGGAGCAAGGGAGGGGGCCCAGGCCCAGGAAAATGAGAGATAAAGCAAGTTTGTTTATGGCTGAGTCAAAGGACAGTCAGATGGAGAGTTTTCCTTGTAACTTAATAGCAGCATTAATCACTGGGGCTGCAATTACTCCCACTGATGGCCAGAAAAGAGCCCCAGCGTCTCACAACTTTGCTGATACTGAATGAGTTCTCTGGAAGGGCGCTCTCCTAGCAGGTACAATTACAGTGTTTTAATAAGCATGCAAGATATGGAAAGGTTTTTAATTGTCTTGCATTAAACACAGCCAATCCTTAGCAGGAACAATCTCTCTTGATGCAATTTCAAATAAAGTGAATTTATTTTGTATAGTAGTGATGTAATAGAAGCATCCCTGGGCAACTGGCTAAGCATAGTTGTTTCTGTAAAGGAAATAAGGTCTGATAATACCTTATCTCATTGCACATGGAATTTAGTGAGAAGCAATCGGTTTAGTACGGCTGAGGTGAAATCATCAGTCAGACTTCCAGAAGCCTTTGACTGTCTATGCTCAAACATGTGTGTCAGCGTCATATAAATAAGGGTTTTTTTTCTACCCCCAGTGTCCTTTAAATAAGGAGAGGTGGGATTTCTTTGGTTAACAGTTTATCCCAGCAGAAGGAAGTTCAGCACTTTACCCACTGGGCTTTGGCAGGTGCCTGTCACTGAAGCTTTTTGGCCTCACATCTTTCAGGTGGATCCATATCCCTCAGTGCCAATAAGAGGTAAAGGAACTGTCTCACTACCTATAAACCTCAGTGAAAACAAATGGGACTCACTAACGCATCTTTGAAGTCTCCTCTTAAATTAATGACAAGCTGGGGGATCTAAAGTGACAGATTATTCATTCATCTGAATACAAATACTGCAAGAATGGGGGAAAGTGGGGTAAAAGGTCACAACCCTCCCAATATTATTCATTTTAGCCCTTCTCTCCTCAGAGAGACCGTGACCACGTTAAATCCCCAGCACTGCATTGTCCCCATTTCTGACTCTGGGCATGCTCAGCCTGGGCTGCGAGCAGGTCATGTTCACTGCCTCTGAAATCAGAGCTGCTTTCCCTTGCTCCCTGCTGGGTCTCCTGTCAATGCCCACACAGGCGGCAGGTTGCAGCAGCGAGTGCCAGCGGCAGCCCAGTCCAACCCTCCACTGCCTCTTTGACCGGAGCCTACCCTCTCCTCCCTGGCACTGCTGATGGTTCCCACCTAGCCTTGCCTTTCCTTTTTCACCTGCGCTGTTTCCTGGAGCCAGGGCAATGTCTGCAGTGTGCACAGCACACACGGTACAGGGTTTCTATTTATCTGATTGCCAAGGGAAGTGCTTTTTTAAATCCCCCCTTTAAAAGTTACATCTCCTCAATCTCCTCAAGTCCCATAGATGACTGTGTGCAATCCCACCAGCATCACAGTAGCTGCCAGTGCAAGCACTGCTCCTACTGAGCCCCATTGCTACAGGCTTCTGTTTTATACCATCCTTCTTTTTTACTCCCCTCCACTTTCTGTTGTTGGCAATATGATTGCCAAGCTGGGCAGTCGTTTTCAGTCTAGAAGGTAAGTGAATGACAGGGAGGAGCTGGAGTGTGTGCAGATAGAGTGGCAAGGGCTTTTGGCTCTCCGGTGCAACACTGCAGCAGGGTGGACCTGTAGCTGTGGAGGGAAATGGGTATTTCCTTGAGCTCAGAAAGTGGAAAGCTGGCTGGATCCATATGCAGAGCACTCCCTCTCCACTGGCGGTTGGCTGTGTGGGTTATTTTCAGCCTTTATTGTGGTCCCTGTATAATTGCAGCTTGCTATACCCATAAAAATAGTGCCTCATGCTCTCTGCAGGGCTGTTAAGTACTTCCAGCCATCGGTGTCAGAACAAACACAGGCAGCCATCCAGACAGCATGCTCCTACCTGTGACCGAGCGTGAATGGTTTGTCTTTCACTGATAGTTAGGGGATGGGAGGATGGAAGCTGCCTGCCTTCCACACCCATTGCTCTGAGCTGGGACAGCCTTATGGAGAGCTGCGTCGGGGGTGAAAGAGGAAAACTCTCTCCTCCTAGCCCAGGACAAGGGCATGCTCTTCATAAAGCTTAGATCCATGCAGCCTTGAAAAGAGTAAATAGGAAATAGCTTGCCCTGGAGGCATTTGGCTCTCATGTCAATGTGGTTTCTTGTGAAGGTGGCTGTACTCTCAGACCAAAAACTGCTGGCTGGTCAGCTTGAAAGTCCTTCACACCTAAATGTGTGAAGGAAATACCTGTAGACAGCCTCTGCTTCCAGGTGAAGGCTTGGAACACATGGAAACTTGTACGTGCAAGCTACTTTTTGTTTCTTCTTTGCAAGTTTACTCTGTAAATCCTCAAATGTCACCTGGCAGAGGCTGTGGAAGATTCCCACCAAAAGACACATTTCAGGGCCATTGTCCGTTTGTTTCATATCACTTATTATTTTAGTTAATAACTATAGATATTATTATTGATGACATTATATGTATAGGTAAATTTTCCTTTTCTACTCTTGAAATACAAACAGTTCTTAGCACTTACAATCACATTCATCAGGGAATTATCTAAACATTTCTTTTTCCATGAGAAATGTTTCTTTCTGAAGACCACTGCACTAGAGGGAGAGGGCTGAGGCTAGACAAACAGCAAGCCTGGGCCAAATTTGGAGCCTCTGTGCTCCTTTCCATACTGAATTTGCTCACCTCAGCTTTCTACTTTCCACATGCATACCTTCCTAGCCTCACTGTTTCAAATGGGGTTGATGTTAAATACAGTTGTTCCAGGAATAACATAAGTCACGGAGGTGTGCTGAGGCCAGCATATTCAGGACATAGAAAGCAGATAAAACCACACAATATTTGCAAACAGCAATCTCTTATATCCAGTGGGCAGCTGCAATGCAACGAATCCATCCCTCATACACAGCCACTGGTATCAATGGATTTAAGTGCAAGATGTGTTTGGCTCACCAGGTGGAGTTGAATATTTATCTCATCTGCTCTTGTGGTTTTTAGCATCCAGGATGACAGGTTGCAGGCAGACACCATCCTTCTTGGACCTCCCAGGCAGGCTGCAGGAGCCTAGGGAGTAGGGCAGAGGCCTCTGCTCTCCCAGATGATGTGGGAGAGGGCAGAGGGCCAGATCCTTACCCCTTTCCCACAGCTTTTAATTAGCCACAACTCAAAGGAGCTTATTAAGGTCTAGGGTCATTTTCATTTCGGGGGGGGGGAGGGGGGGAAGCCTGTATTTCCCCCCCAGGATGTGTGAAGATGGCAGATACAGTGCAAGTGACCACGAATGCATCATTCTGTAAAAGGAAGGTAAGTTGTCTTGATCAGACTGCAGTTTACAAACATAGCAATTTTGTAATCCCAAAGGAGATTTCTGTGCCAAATTCTGCTATGAAATCAAGAAACCATTTTGCTATAAATCTAATATTTCTCCAGGTTACATGTTTGTACAAACTGAGCAGATGTACCAGTCACTGAAATTGATTTCCAGCCCCTTTGCATCTCGGTGAGATCCCTTCGTATCTCACTTCCTGAAATTGCACAGAAGTGGAAGAACTGAAAATATGCCTGCAATGTGGATGAACGTTTACATGCGTTAGTCTAAATTGAGATTTTATATATAGAAATACCTAATTGGTGCCAGACAGTACCTAATCCTCGATAAGTGTACCATAAGCATGAAGTGATACTTCACAGGCTGCGAAAGATTAAATCAATTTCATTTTCTTGTATTAATCTGAGAAGGTGAGGTCAAACAGTTAGTTCTCCACACTACCCCTGACCCACAAGAGGCTGATTGTGCACTAACAATGACCAGTTATATTTCCAGTTCATTTTGTAGCACAGGAAAGACCCAAGTTTGCTTTGAGCTGATGTGATGACAAATGCAATGGAAAATCCTGCTTGTTTCCATCAGAGCTCTTGTCCTGGAGGTGGAGGACGGAGCACCATGAGGAGTCCTGCTTTGTCACCATGCCCCATCTTGTCCCTCCTCTTTTCAGAGGTAAGTTTGGTAAAAGCTGCTGTTCTCCTGTGCCAGGCTTCTCTCAGCATATTGTTTGGCCATGGTAGAGAGGGGAGGGGAAAGGCACAGCAGCTCCCTGTTGAGGCAGCACCACTTGAATGGAGGAATGGAGCATGCCTGGAAAGTTCTAACTGCAGATCTGTTATTAGCTGCAGCAAGATAAATGCTATATTTTATAAATGAAATACATTCCAGCATTGCACATGCGAGTTGAGATGGACAGCATGCATATGAATGCATTGCTTGTTTGACTGTATTATTTTACATCTGTAAGATCAAATGTTTGGTACTTACGGAATGCTTAATAACAGATCTTGAGACCATCCTCCCTGGCTGCAAGCCACGCAGTGAGGGTGTAATACACTTTGGTATCTTGCTGTGGCTTTCTCTTTTGTTGAATGACATTTTTTGTGTGTATGCTGTTTCCCAAGGTGAGGTGCGAGATGCAGGGGTAGAGCTGTGGTACCTGTGATGATTTAAAGATGAAAGAGAAATAACGTTTGTCTAGAGACTAAAAACCTTTTGTCAGGTCAAGTAATATGGCTGGAAAGACAGATAAGCTTTCCACCTCAGTAGTCCTTTATCGTATTTCTTTATTTTCTCCCCACCTAAGCTTTCTCAGCTGGTCCCATACAAGGTATCCCATCTCTCACAGCTAGGCAGGATTAAGGTGCTCTCACACTGCTTGCTAATTCAGGGATAGGGGAGGTTAAACTGTCAGCTCCACAGACCCATGATCCAAAGTGACCTTTTGGAGTTGATCTCGAAGCTCTTAACCACCCCTGTAATGCAGGCATCTAAAGGAAAATCAGGATTGCCTATCTTTCCAAAAGTTATGTTTTAACTGAGCCACAAAATAAAGGTTTGATTCAGGATTAGATTTACAAGGTGAGATTACATAGCCTGTCCTGTGCCACGGACCAATTATATTATCAAAACCATTCCTTCTGGCTTTAAAATGTTCATCTCTGTGAAAAGTAGCCAGCCGTTTTGTCAGCTGTGGCTGTATGCAGGATAGGGCATGACTTAGAAAATGATCTCTGTTACATCTCTGACAGCCATCTCGTGCTGGCACATCCAGCTCTTCATTGTGCTTGCTGGTTTTCTGCAAGGCAGTGGTTTGCTTTTCATGGATGAGAGCAAGGTGTGGAAGAAAATCCTCTATGTGTTGCAACCTGGGGTTCCTGCAGTTGCGAGGCTGGCAGTCCCCAGATCGATGGGTCTCCCTTCTCCTTTGTGCTGCGGGCACGAATTGCACATTTGCAGGCTGTGGCAGCTCACCACAGGATTCTGCCTCTTGGTAAACCTGCTGTGTTTCATGCAGCAATCACGTCTGCTTTCAGCCCTGCATTGCTCCTGAATTTCTGAGTCACCTTCCAAGACACTGTTTTCTGCTGCTAAGGCTCACGCTATACCTCAACTCTGCTGAAGTCTAAATCCCTAATACAGGGTCAAATTGCCCTCTGGTAAGTGAGTACTGCATTACTAGAAAAGCATGAACATTGCATGCAGAAATATGTTGTGTTGCTCCTTTCTGCGAGCAGTGATCAGCCCTCCTCCTGCAGGTATTAAAGAGAGAGATAAAGTCAATAGGTCAGGAGAAGGAAGTTCCGTAAATCATTCACAGAAACGTTTTCTGGAATCCTTTAAAGGACAACATTTATTCTCTTGTAGAATATATTTTTCCTACAGAAATCATCTGTATTTAAAGCTTGTAGGAAAAATCAAAGTGGTGTCTTTGTAAGTCCTTGCTTCTCATAGTGGATTAATCCTAAGGGCAGCTGTCACTGAAGTCAGCCTCCCTTCCTGCCATACTATCCTCCTCACACTCCCTCTCTCCAGGTTTTCCTGTTTGTCTGCTCTGAGTTTGAAGCCTCTTGCCTTCACAAGCTATGCCCTTTGTGACCCCCTCTCTCTCTGTATCTGCTCACACATTCCTTCCTTATCTCACTCTTATGCTGTTCCAGATTCCCTCCTGACCATAGACCATACGTGCTTACAGATCCCACCTTTGTGCCTTCTAACAAAACTGGCTTTCATCCTGACAGTGAGTCATACGACCTTCCTCTTTTTTTTCCAAAACCTTCTGTATATGCATGAACCCTTTAAACAGTGGCATTTGAAATGTTTCCTCACCAGTCTCCGTATTTGTATGTCTGTTTATATGATCAATGTTTATATTAGGTTCTGAATCTGTTCTAGCTGTATTTTGACTAGACTGTGGTGACCTTCAGGGAAAGGCTCTGTTGTGCATGCTTATACATCCTAAACACACTGTTGATGCTCAATAAATAAGAACATTATTCATCTTTGAAAGTACTTTGAAATTACTTTCAGATGAGGAAGCAGCCTTAGAAAAATCAGTGGGGGGAGAACTGGATCTATCAATGGGATTTTTGTTGTCCTGTCGTTGTTTTCAGTTATTAGTTTGCTTTGTCATTTATATAGATCAGATCTTGTCTATATAAAGTGCCCTTGCTTTCTTAAATTTTGCAGGCTCTAATGACTTCTGGGTTTGTAAATTTGTAAATATCACTACATTCTGTTTTTAAAAATAATGTGACCTCACTGAAGTGTAATTTTTTTTCCCAAATGGGTCACGTGAGGCAAGAACTCCCCTTTTTAGAGTGATATTCAGCTGCAGGGCCGCAGGCTCCAAAACACGCTGAATGCGCGTCGCTGTAATGCCTGAGCCTAAATATGCAGTGGTGTTGCAGACTTCAGCCCTGTAGGGACCCTAGTGTTTATCAGTGTGAGAGGCCCCACCCCAAACAGTAATTAGAGCGAAGCTCACATCATAAATCTGCTGGCATCCCAAGAGAAGCCGGTGTTCCCTGGAAAGGGAGGTTATCTCTTCCTTTTGCTACTGGTCCTTTGAGCTTCCTCTGGTGGGGGAATCCTTCTGTTTTCAGCTAGAATAGCAATTACAAAACTACCCCTGCTCTCCTGGCCAGGGTTTGTGTCTAATTAACTTTAACAGGAGTCATAATTTTCAGAGTGATTTCTCAAAAGCGTTATAACTCAAGACAATTAATGCTTGAGAGAGAGCGCGAGACAGGGAGGGGAGGAAAACAGAGGCACTCCTTGGGGCAGGGCACTTCATGAGTATTAACCAGATGTGACTCATTCCTGCCTCTAGTCCCAGCAGCAGTAATACTTTTTGAATAAGTTCTGCGTGCTAGATAAAAACTTGTTTGTTGGTGCAAAAATCCTACCACGCGTGTTAGAACAAGCCCCCTGATGGGCTATTCCCACTAAAAACAAGGGCACACAACAGTGGATTTTTCAGTCTGTTGGTATAAATTGGACACAAGATTTTTTAGCTGTGGAAACTTGTCAAAGTCTGCAGAAAGAAGGGATAAAGAGGAGGGAAATGCAGACCAGTGAATGAATGAATGAATTCAGTTGCCCTTCTGAAGCAGGATGTTTTCATTCTTATAACGCATGAAATATATAGTAGGGTATATAGAATACATCCATCTGTCAATTTGACAGGCAAAACCTGATCTTCTTTAGGATGTGTAAAGGCTAGAAAGGAGATTATAGCCACACAGGAGAGAAAATGCTGGGGACCCTTAGGTCTGATTTTTCATGTCTTCATTTAAAGGTGGTTCTACATGCAGTGCTGAAGCCTTCGTGTGTATGACAGGCATCCTCTTAAGCTGAGGCATCCAGTTTTATCAGGTTTTATGCATCAGCTTTTATGGCCAACAGTTGTAGGGAAATCTCCTGCTGCTACTATAGGGATGATCCCTATCTTGACCAATGGTGTGAGGATTCTAGAGGAAACTGGATTTTTTTTACCGCAAAATTGGCTCAGAGCAAGGTTTGTAGAAGCAGTGGTTAAACCGATCCAGGCAGCCTACACAAAATCCTTACCAGTATTCCTGTGCATAGGCTGTTGCTAAAACAACAGTGGACTGTTTCACTTAAGGGCTGTATCCAGAGAGGGAATGCAAGATCTGTATGGAGGGTGAGGAATTTGCAGCAGGAGGGACAGATGATATCATGCATTGTTACGCTGATTACCATATGCCATGAGTAGCATGTCCACACTGCAGCTGAAGGTGCAACTGCAGCATGGGTGGACTCCATGGGCCTCATCTAGTGGTGCCAGCTCCGGTGGTAATGGCAGAATAACAACAGCAATATCTGCATGTAGCTGCCCAAGACCTCAGACATATATTCTGGTCATCAGCCGTGCTACGTCCTTGCTGCCGGAGCTTCACCACCATTGGCATCTGGTTGAAGCTAACCCCCAGGCTTATTACTGTGCTGCAGTCATGGACAACCCCACAGCTGGCTAGTCAGCCCTGATGGTGGGTTGCAGGCTGCTTCTGCTACAGCACAACCACACATGGGCCCTGCTTGCAACACTCATCTAGCCAGGAAACAGGCATATGTTCTCCCTGAAAAATACTGCACAGTCATGGTACAACAACAGGTTTCTCTAATCAGCTCCTTATAGGAATGCTTCCTCCCATCCTGAGGAATCTTTGATTTCAGCTGTTCGGTGCTGCACCTCCTCCAGCTGTTCCCACAGCTTCTCCACTGCCTTCCAGCAGCACTGGAGAAAACCGCTCATCTGCTCCAGATGAAGCAACACAGCAAAATGAATATCTTAGTATGACAAGAGGCTACACGTGAGCCTACACAACCCGTGGTCTGCCTGCGAAGGAAACCCTGACCGCCCCAGGAAGAAAAGTCTGACCTAGCAAGCAGTGGAGTGTCTTGTGTCCTTGGAGCTGGGACTTGGGAATTTTGTGCCCTCTGGGAGGGAGAGAGTTGATTTTCTCAATGTGGGAGCCTGGGGACAAACCAGCATGTAAGTAGTTATGGACAATCAGGGGCCCAGGAGTGAAACAGGGAGCAAACCACAATGATAGTGTAGATGTGTCCTAAGGATGATACTTGATAGTTTTACAACATATTGTTGCAAGCAATGAAAATGAATCTTAAACTGCAAATCAGTTTGTTTTCCATTTATTCATAAGAATTTTGCGTTGTTTTCTGCTTGTTACATTTCTAGTATTAGCATAGCCATTATGTTGTCTCTTTTCATTAGGGTAGCTTATTTGGCATCTCTGAGAGATGCCAAAGTACAGGGGAGGTTTCTGGAAAGTATTTTGCTAGTATTGTTACTGGGGAAATTATGCCCAGCTTTAGTGTTTTAACAAGCTTGAATGGATACCACTTAACAGTCGGACACATCTGTATCCCTTATTCTTTCATTATAAAAAGCAATGCTGACAGCTCTACCTTCTCTTAAAAGCTATCATCCAGCAACAGGAACTAAATAAAAATTGAAAGAAATATCCCCTAGGGAAAGTATTGTCTTCATTCACCCAGATGATAGAAGCATCAGGGTCTCTGCTGAGTCTGCCAGAACTTGTGTGAATGTTACTGAATGACAAAGGAAGTGATTTGTTTTGAAATAAGGACATTCCAGGGAAGATAGGGTATATTCATGTTGCTATCAATCATTTTTGAGAGACACTGGTGAATGTGAAATCTTTGTTACATTGAATGAAACAGTGATTGGGAATAGCCAACATGGATCTATTATGGTCAGATTATCAGATCATGTAGGCTTTGTGGGACCTCTACAGCTCTATCATCCCACACCTGCCCAAAGCAGGTCCAGGCAGGGCAGGTTCCTCAGGGCCTTGCCAGCTGGATGTTGAGTATCTCCAGGGTGGAGACTTCAGAGCCCCTCTGGGCACCTGCTCCAGTGTTTACCCCCATGGTAAATCTATTTTCCCTAATACTGAGCGGGAATTTCCCTGCTTGACCAACCTGATTGCTCTGTATGATAACAGAAGAGCAGTGGTTGTTACCTACCTTGACTTTAACTTAATGTTAAACATGATCTCCCACAGCGCATTTGTATTTAAGCTGGAATATTGTGGTCTGGACAGACAGATTAGTAGATGGATGAAAAACTGGCTTGTTTGAGCTTTAAGGGGTTCATATTCTACCTAGAGGTCTTACAGGCAAAGTCATTCAGGGATCTACTCTGGCAATTTAGTATCTCTGTCAGTGATGTGAAACTGAAGACAGTATGCACCTTTATCACCTTTACAGCTGACACCAAACTGGGGAGAGCAAGCGACACACTCCAGGGCAGGGCTGCTGCTCAGAGGGACCTGTGCAGCTAGAGGAAGGGACCAAGAGGAGCCTTTCAACACTGGACAGGGACAAATGCAAAGTCCTGCAAGTGGGGTGAAGTAGCTTCTTGCAAACAGTACAAGCCACTGACAAGCTCCACGGGAAAGGACATAAGGGTGCTGCTGAGCAATAGATTAAACATCAGCTAGCTGTGTGCTCTGGCAGCTGGGAGGACCAAGAGCCTGATGCAGCCTGAGCTGTATCAACAGGAGCACAGGCCCTGGGTGGAGGGGAGTGATTATCCTCCTATATGCAGGAGTCATTAGATCCATCTAGAGTACTGCATCCAGATTTCCACACTGGCTGACTGCTACTAAGCCACCAAGGTGGTTGGGTTTTGGAGACTAGCCCTGTGAGGAGAGGCTGAGGGACTGTGCCTTGTCCAGCCCAGGGATGAGACATCTTCAGGGGAACTTAAAAGCAGTCTGTCAGTAGCTATGAGCCACCAAAGCTCTTCACAGTGATGCCTGGTGAGAGGACAGCAGACAGGAAGCATAAATTGAAACAAGAGAAGGTCTGAGTGCATATGAAGATGAACTTTTCCCCATGAGGACAAGTGGTGGAAAGTGAGGTGTTGTGCATGCACCATCAGTGGAAGTTTTCAAGACCTTGCTGGATGAAGCCCCAAGAAACTTTGTTCTCATGGCTAAAGGGCTTTTGAGGCAGAGGTTAATACTACAGGCCTCCTGACATCCCTTCCAACCCAAACCATTTTGTGATTTCTTGTTAAAACTGGGAAGAGAGACTTATATATCATTTAAGTCATTCAGTACCCAGAAGCCCTGGTGTTGTCCTAGTGATATCAAGAACTTTCCAGTTCTAGTCAGAGCTCACCTGCAAAAGTCCAGAAAAACTTATGGCCTGATGAGATGCGTTGGGCAAAACTTTATAGCAAAACATGTCCAACATATATAACAGTCCCTTGCTCCTCCTGCCCAGCACTGTTGCATAGGAGCTGTCCTTGGGCACAGTGGCTCATGCTGGTTCCCATACACTCTTTTCCCAGCTCAGAGGCAGGCGGAGTGAGCCTTGAGTGCTTCTGCCTCTCCTGAGAAGAAGAGCCAGGTTGTGGTTCCTCTTGTTCTTGCCTGCGTCAACAGAGCACAAGAAAGAACAGTGCTGTAAACGTCAGCCTAGTTCATAATTATTATTTTATTGCTTTCTTGCAGACAAAACTATCATTTTTTCAAGGATGTGGTTAGAATCTGTCCTGAGGATGAGGCCGTACCTGTCATGCAACTAGCAGGACTGAAGTTATTTTTAATTTAAAGTCATACTACATTAAACAGGGAAGAATGGACAAGTGAGATTTCTGCTTGCACTGAAGGAAATCACATATACAGTGTATTGCATAGTGTTCCACATAGAGTGGTCTTCCAGTAACTATTCACAAGTGCTTACAGACAACTTGAGCACACTTAGCTCACTGAGACATGCACAAGGAGGCATTTTTACAGGAAGCTGATATTTTTTCCTACAATGCCATTTGGAGGTGATTTCTAGGAACCTGCACAGAAAATATAACTAAGGAGAGCTTGTCAATCCCTCAGCACTGGCACAAGAGCTCAGAGCTGGGCCAACAAGGTTAAAATGAATCAATCCTGTTTCTTCCCTGTTTCCCAACAAAGTCTTTTATTGATGTTAGCTTTGCTGGTTCTTAATGCTGAAAAGATTAGCATTTTAATGGAAAGAGCTGACTGTGTCCTAGAAGGGGTTAAATCCTCCTAACAGAGAAGAGGATCTGAACAGAAAAAGAGGAAATAAAGTGATTTTTTTTTCCCTACATGTCTGACTCAGACCTACTTACATAGAGAAGATATTGTAGATACCCACAGACACATCCAAATCAGACGAGGAGCTGGGAAGAAAGCATTAATGCAAAGTAGCCTCTTTAGCATCTCATATCATATTAGGGCTCTAATCCTCTGGTCTCTTTATCAGACTTTTATAATTACATGGAGCAGAGAATGAGAAGGTAGAAAACCAAATGCAATTGATTCTGCTACTTGAACTACAAGGTTCATGTAGGTGTTTGGGGGAAGGAAGCAAAGCATACCAGCCCTTGAATGCTGAGCAGCAACACTATGGTATAATTGAGGGCTGAGGACGAGAATATTCCATTGCAAGTCTAATAAAACCTAGGCAGCACTGGAATTTGGTCTAGACAGGAGAACACTGCCACATTTACATTGTCACATCTTGAAAGCTGTGGTAATCACAGGTGTTTCATGATTCCCAGTGGCTGCCTCGTAGTATTCTGGTCCCACTGATGCCAACCACTCAAGATTTAAATGATTTATAGTGATGCTTGTGCTTTTGTAATGGAGGAGAATACAGTTGTCATAAAAGAGCTCCCATTTTTTGTTCAATGTGTCTCAGCTGGAGGAAGGAGAAAGGCTAACTTCAACTTCTTACTTCAGAGAATTAGGTGTGCGAGAGAGGAGGCTGACACTCTTTTCCCCTTCCTTTTCTCATTTGTATTGTAACCTTTATGTTACCAAAATTCCCTGTCAAGTGATTGGAATAAAGAAGACTCATTGGAAACTTATAAGTCAAGTTTTACACATTTAAAAAGGCTTTTCAGCACAGAGCAATTCTTAATATTGCCTTTACCATTTAGCCTGAGGTCCATTTGGTGTGGGGAGTTCTTGCTGGCTGGGTGTACAAGCAAGCACAGCTGGAGCATACAACACTGTGATAACATTTGGAGTTTGTAGAGAGGTATTTTGGTAAGGAGGTTTCCAATTCTACCAGGAGACAAACTGCCCTCCATAGCCTTGGGCTTTTGGAGAACTTGGGGTAAGTATGACACTTCACTCCTCAGCTGTGAGAAACAGAGCTTCTGGCACTGTAATGAATGGAATCTTAATTTTCCCTTGTTGTTATCAAAATGGTTGTGGTATGACCCACAGATTGAACATGAAACAACAGGTTTACTTGCAAAAACTAATGCATAGTGAGTCAATTGGCATTCTTTTGTATATATTAGATCCAGTTCTCCATTGTCCTCCACAGTCTGCAGCCACTGGATGCCACAGAAGTTCAGCACAGGGGAGATGTGCATGAAAATCTGTTTTAATAGTCTTACCCCTCTACATTAAGTTAGTAAAGATACTTGGAACTTTTCTAACTGCTCTGATCTGATGTTCCCTCTTACAAGATACAAGGTATTTTTAATTATGGTGGTAACATTTTAATAAGGCTATCAATTCCCTAAGGCTAATGCCATAACCCAGTTATTTGACATGTTGGGATGACAGGCATCTCTTATAATGTGCAACCTTGTTAATGGAAGTCATGCTAATAGTGTCTTCTGTAGCAGCTCCCATTTGGAACTAGGTGTCTTCTGTAGCAGTTCCCATTTGACCCTTCACTCCAATTTCCAAGAATGAAGGCACAAGCATAAGAAAGAGATGGGTGTCAATAAAATCATTGTGCTTCTTATCCCTTTGGGCTTGCAACTACCTGGGTGTAAATTAGAGTGTAGTCCTGGTGTGAAGTAAGTGTAAAGATCCCTTGAGAGTTTCCACTGTTACTCTTCTCATCATGTATTGCATGTGTCCAAGCTGCACTGTGGTATCTAGCGCCAATTATTAAACTCTTTGAATAATGAGGGGCGGATGCACCTTGCCAGAAGTTCATGGTTTATTAAAATAATTCATCCTCACAAATGAATACATTTTGCATGTCCCACTGCTAAACAATAGCTCGTCAGAAGTAGCCTTGTATTGCTGCCAACACTATGAAGTATTTTCCTATGTGTTAACTACTCAAGCTCCAGCAAATGTCACCAGGTATTGCTGAAACAGAATTGTGAAGAGAGCTTTTAAAGGAACAGAAATAGCATAAAATTAAGTAATTGACCTTGTACTGTCAACGCCGGGGTCCTCTGCGTGCATCACATGGAATCAAGAGCTGTGTAACGTTGTGTGCGCGCTGTCAGTCATGGTGGAGCCATGGTGGGAAAAGGATGTCACGTGTTGGCCTCCTCCACCTGAAGCAAAACAGAGAGGCATCCTGAAACTTTTTGTCTGAGTCGTCAGTCAGGTTTGACAAGGCTGACACATCCTTTACCACACCCTCTGCTTTTGCATGGTACAGAAGAAATTGTGCAGTCCTAAGAGGCATTCCCTCCCACTGAATTCAAAGACATTTTTCTTCTTAACCCTACCAGAAACTGGTAGCATAATATCCCAGGGACTGTATAGAAGGAGCACAGTGGGTGTTCAGAGACTTGGGAATGACAGCTCTTCGCAGGCAGTCCTGGGTCTGGCTAGTCACAGGCTCGCACTGAGCACCTTGTGCCAGTCATTCCTTGCCCTCCTCAACCCCTCCAAACACTTGCTGGGGCATATCTACCTTTTAAATGGATTGTGCTGCAGGGCATTGTAAATCTGCCCGTGATCAGGCACCAGCTGTGAGTGCATTTAAGATATATCTTCCTCATGACAGGGATATATTTGAATAAGTTGTCTGAGCCCTCTTGGTTTGTTATTAATGATATTTCAGACCATCTCTGCAGTTGCTATGGAGGTGTTGCCACTGGTACCAGCTGGTGAGCCTGTCTTCCTATACAGAGAACAGCTCAGACTGTGGACTCAGGGATGCTATCTGAAATTTTCTGAGCTGAGTTCAGACTGAGTGAAGTGAGGAAGTGAAAATTCCTAGGACTGACCTTCATGTTGGAATAAACACGGACTTTGTGAATGCTGCCACTATGCCTAAGCTGTTGCTTCCCAGGCAGCCCTTGCACAGAAGTGATGGTGCACCACTTTACAAAGACACATAGCCAGATTAGTGGATTGCACGTGCAAACTTGTCCCTACTGCCCAAAACTGTAGGAGTAAGGCATGCAGGAGTCACGTCTGTTTTACCTGGATGATCTGATCTCTGTCTGGAGTGTCAGACTTGGTTTTTCACAAGTTGTAATAATGGAAACCAGTTACCAGGCCATATTCAGATTTGTCCTTTGAATGCTAGATATCACTGGTTATCAATGTGATTTAGCTATTTTAAATTTACAGGATTCTTCTCCACACAAGGATGTCATTAAATAAGCTCAGAAGATAGCACATGAAGTACAAATGGCTGGTAGTTACTGTTAAAAGTTGTTAGTTAATAAGCCATTGAAAGGAACTTCAGTGTCCCCTTGGAAATACAGTTCCTAAGTTAAAATACAGATGTCTTCCTGGTATAGGCAGGGACAAACACAGCTTGTTACATTCACCTGAAATAATGTCTTGAACAATTAAAGACCCACTATCCAGTGGCCTAAGCCTGAAGTAGAGCTTTTGGGTACACCATTTGGTCTTTGGAAGGAAACCTTAACCTTTTGTGAAACCTAAAGAGATAGATCATGCCTAGCCCTAGTGTTATGTACAAAGGAGCTTCCATCTGTTTACTAAAGTAGTGCGTGGCTGTAGTCCCTTTGCCTCTTTGCAATTGCTTTTTCCTAATATCCTCATGGTGTCTGCAGTTCCAAAGGAGGTGAATTAGGATGCAGGGCTGCAGCATGGACTGGCTCTAGGTTGGTTTAAGGTGCCCAGAGGGAATATTACATCTCCTTTAGACTAACTTGCTTAAAGAAGGTCTCCTAAGACCCAGGCAGTTTTTATGAATCGATGTTTTAAGAACTACACATTCTGCTAAGGGAGATGAGCAAAAAACTCCAAATAACTGCATTTTATTCTGTCCTGTGTGAAGTTTTTGTCTGCAGCTTGCAGAGTTTACCGGACATTTGCTCTCAAAAGCTCTTTGAAGTCAAAGAAGTCAAGGAACTCAGGATGTTGCATTGAGTACATCAGGATCAGACCTCTCCAAAAGTAGTTGAGCAAGGTTTAAGCAAGATCATCCAGTTATGACACTGATATTTTCCTGTAGTCAGTAGAATTTTAAGCAATACCCACGTGACTTGATCCTGCTTCAAGATAACTGGGTCCATCTAGGATAAGCACACAAATAAACCTGACTGTTTCAGCAAATAAAGA
Organism: Loriculus beryllinus; assembly: GCA_039877255.1. Classification (NCBI taxonomy): domain Eukaryota; kingdom Metazoa; phylum Chordata; class Aves; order Psittaciformes; family Psittacidae; genus Loriculus; species Loriculus beryllinus. The sequence goes on from JBCJKH010049397.1 coordinate 32,681, forward strand.
TATTTGTGTTTACTTCTTTCATTTGCCCTTGTATGAAAACAGAGAAGATAGGGAGCACTGCACTGTTGTAAGTATCAGTCCTCTCCATTTCAGCAGGGCTGATTGTGCAACCAAGACCAGCAGAATCCACTTGCTATTTAAGTACATTTTTCTACATGTCCAGGTAACAGTGACTCATCCAGGCCTCTGGGTGTATCACATACATGCTGTTTCCATCACAGATAATGCAGTGTCTCAGTGAGCTGGCACACCAATCCAAGCTGAAAGGTGGGGCTGATTGGAGGTGGTGCTAAAACTCAGCAAGAATCTCAGATTGCTGTAATACTTTTAAATTTCTAAATATGCATATATATAGATGGACAGATCTCAAAAGGACTTGCTGAAAAAAATGCTTTGTGTTCGTTATGTCTAAATACAAATGCCTGGCTTGATGCATCACAGCTCAAAAAATCTGACTTTTAGCTATGCTGGTGGTACTAATGCAGTGATAACTACTTATGTTTCAAAAAGTTTGAGTTGGAGTATCAAGGCACAAAGTTTGAGTTTCCCTCATTCTGTGTTTCCCTTCTATTCCACATCTGTTTTCTACATTTTTACTTCCTTCTTTACAGCATATGTGTTTGTTTTTCTTACTCATCCTGACTGCTTGTATATTCTGCTCCCTAATGACTTTGGACTGTAACATTAAATCATCAAATCGTGCAAATGTAATCTGTATTCAAAAAGCACCCCAAATCCACATATATATACACACATCTATATGTATGTATGTATGTGGGTACATATTATGCACTGATTCACGTTATATATATGATTCACGTTACATATAATATAGCATATATATTACAATACAGAAGTCGCTGTGTGACTTCACAGGTAATAGCCAACTTGCATTCCTCCTCTTTGTAGCACTCCATACAGCTCCAGGCAGTGCCATCAGGATGCCTTTTGGGACTAAGCAACCCCACGTTTGCTTGAAGGAGCTCCTATGCCTCTGTTACACTGCCCACCATCTTCTCCAGCAGCAGGGCAGGTTCTCACATCATCTGCACTGTGGTGCTCCCACAGAGCCCCAGCAGTTCCAGTGGCATTGAGGAGAATTGCACTTACTTGGTTTTCTCGAGTTCAGAAAGTTTTGTCCTTTGATATGTTTGTATGGGTACTTTCTGTCCTGTGGCCCGTCACTTGGATGTACAATACCAGGAAAATGATGAGTGCAGGGAAGATGGAAACAGGCTCAAGATTTTATGCATGGTGCGGGCTGCTGGTGATCTCCCACAAATTTGAAGAACTTACCGCACATGCATTGTCACAGAGCATCAGATGATGGATATGGCTGGCTCCGGTACTGCACTTTGGGATGAAAGCCTTGGGGTTAATTCAGAAAAGCTTGCCAGGGTTTTTCATGAGTGACTGCTGCTTCTTAAAAATTTGGCCATCTTCTCTTTGTTTTCTAACACCACAGACAAGTGGCCAGACCAGTTGAGGCAGCGCCACTAAACGTAGCTGAGAAATTGTTCCAGATCAACACTTGAGACTGACACAGTGGTCAATGGCTGTTAACGAAGGCACCAACAGGCATCCTATGGCAAACTGCCTTTGCCGATGCCCTGCACATGCACAAATGCATTGAAACTATTTTGTGTCTAGGATCTGGCTTCTTTATTTTTTATTTTTTAAGAGTAAAGATTGACTTTCAGAGCACCAGGAGAGAGAAATCAAGAGAAACTAAGAGAAAAAGTCAGTTTAAACACCTGTTACTGAGTATCCCCATTTACACGCACAAATACAGTCATGAGCTGGTGCACAAGTTTCAGGTCTCCTTCAGAAACACACTGGGCTTGGAGTACTGACAGCTTTCCCACATGCAGGACACAACGTATGGAGTTGATGAAACAAACATTTACACCGTGTTCCACACGAGCACGCCAGCCCTGTGATGCGCAGGGACAGAGGGCCAGCGTACAGGACCCATCCTTGGTGCCTATTTAACCAGCGACGCCTTGTCCAGGCGCTGGTTGCTTGCCGGAGTGGCATGGGGGTGCCTGTCGTTGTGGGCACCCCTGTCCCGGCCGTCCCGTGTCCCGAGGCCTCTGTGACAGCCGCAGGTAAAGCACAGGCCGGTATGACACAGGTCAGGAGGAAGGTTTTAATGGGCTCCAACCTCCACCGGCAACCTGGGAGGGCAGGAACGTGGAAACACCGGTGCGAGGCTGACAGAAGCTTTGCGGTGCCCGGGCGGCCGCCGGGGAGCGACACCACCACCACCACCACCACCACCACCACCACCACCACCACCACCACCGCGGGGAGTCCGCGCCGGGCCGGGTCGGGTCGGGTCGGGTCGGGTGCGGCGGGGAGGAGGCCGGTGCCGCGGAGCAACCTGAGGCGGCCGCCGAGGAGGCGCGGAGGACGCAGCGAGGCGGTGGCGGCGGCTCCACGCCCAGGAGCGCCGCTTAAAACCGCCGTCGAAAGGTGTGGCTTCGCCTTTCCTCTGCCGGCGGGGAGGGGACGGGACGGGACCTCCGCTCTTGCCGCCGCCGCCGCCACCTCCAGCCTTCGCCGCCGCCCGGCCGCCCGCACACCACCGCACACCGCTTCACGGCGCGGCGCCCCTGCTCCCCACTCCCGTCACCTGCGGGCAGCGCTGACCGCCAGCGCTCGGCCCTTCCCCGTCCCTCATTAGGCTGCGAGGGAAAGGCGGCACCGCGGCGGGGCGTCCCGGCGGTGAATGCCTTTCCCCCCGTCGGGTCCGAGTCAGTCTCCCCGTCGCTTTCTCCCTCGTCCCCTCTCCCCTCCGGTGGCGGCCCCCGGCGCTCCCCCGCCGCCATGAGCATCAACGGCGGCTCGCACCCGCGGATCAACACCTTGGGCCGGATGGCGCGGGCCGAGTCCGGCACCGACCTGCGCTACGAGATGAGCTCCCATGTGGTGGGGAGCGGCGGTGGCGGCGGCACCCACACCCACAAGACCTACTATTACCAGAAGACCTACGGGGGGGAGTACGGCTCCGACGGATACGGGTAGGTGCGGGCCGGGATGGGGCAGCGAGATCCGCCGGCCTCGGCCCCACTCCTTCGGGCGGTTTTAGGAGAGTTGCCGTGAGCCTGCTCGCGGCTTGAATCCCTGAGGAGACTAACTTCTAAAAGGCTTTTAAAAGCAAGCGAGGAACTTTTATTCTAACCCTAAAACACTCCCAGAACTTTTGGTGAGGACTGTCCATGACGGGAGGGACGGGATACAAAGCAGAATGGTTAACTCTCCCCTTTGCACTCTGCGGTGTAGAATGCATCTGTGCTGGCTGTACTGACCCCACAGTTCTCTGCTGATAAACTCCCTCTTTGCCTGGTGACACAGAACAGGCTGTACTGAGGTAAACTGCTCTATACCTCATACTTCCAGGCTCAGTTCTCACTGTCCTCCCCAGCGGTTGCATAACTAAGCATATTAAACAATTTTAACTAGTGGGAATCGTTCTCTTATTCAGTTTTGAATTTGTTTCTAGCCTGTGTAAGGCTCAGGAGTTTAAGGCCATAATATTTTACACAGAGATGCCCAACATTTGGTGGCTGGGGGGCAAAGATGCATGATGAACAATATCAGTCTGCTCGCCTCCCTTCCACCTTTTTAACTTTCTACTTGTCCTGTTGCTACAAGCACAGTCAAGATCTGGTAGGAGGGCTCCAACTGTGAATCCTGGTTTGAAGAACACTCACTTTCATGGATACAGCTGTACCAGCAATCTGTGCAGATCAATTCTGGCAAAGACTTTTCGGAGCAAGGTGGTACTCTGAACTTATGGAAAATAAGTGCAGTGGTCGTGAAGACTTCTCCATTAATCCCCTCGGCTAGGAGTTTACAGGACTGAAAAGCAGTTACCAGACACTGAAGGAAACAGCACTGGTGTATGATAAAGCACCTATATAAAACGTTGCTGATGATTATTCTTTTTCACATGGGGAATGGCCCTATTAAACCTATTGGCCTCATTATTGATGCTGCTGACTGAAGAATTGATTCGGAAGTGTTGTCATGTAATTTGTGTTAAAATTCAAGCCCTAATTTTATGGGTAGTATATTGTGATTGGATTATAGAAGGATGAGAAATACGTACAGTAAATAAACAGCAGATGAAAATAGGCAGACTTATTTATATCAAGCAGATCTATAAATTCCTGTAGAGAATGAGGACTATCTTAGAGAGCAGAGAGATCTGTTTGGGTACATCAGACCTGTTGCTAGACATACTACAGAATGAAAGATAAAACTTCCATTCTACCTGTTTTTTGTTTATTAATTTGCCCAGTTCTTAGTTTTAGTTCTGCATCTGACTTTCAGTTTGGTGTGTGCGCAGGTAAGTTACTTGTGATAAATCGAAACTATAACATGTCTACTTACTATTACAGTAGTATGAGAATACCTGTTTCTCACTGTATAATTAGAACAGTTCAATACCATAGGAGAGTGCACATACTAGGACACCAAAATTCTATTGCTGTGTTGCATTTGTGAGGATTTGTTTTGCTAGTGGTGCTCCATTGCAAATACCTTTACTGCTTAAAAGAGATAGACATGAAAAATTAATGGCACAACATCCTACTTCTGGCTGTTCTTTTCCAGACTTTACACTAGTGCAACTATATTGGATTCACTAGAGTGACTTCCCTATTACTCCTGACTTTAGCAGCCTTTATCTTTTGTAACATATTTTAAACCAGCCTGTAGTTGCTAGGCTCTTTTTACTTTAATATTCAGTCGTGGTGTAACAAGAGTGGGAAGGAGAGACCTGATCAGGAGGTTAACAACCTTATATCAACAGTCTTCCATTTACTCTTTATAACATAGTATTTATATTTCCTTTTGGAAGAGTATCTGGCACATAAAGTTGCAATAAAAGTTCCGTTCACTTCATTGTGAGGCTTCTGCATGGAAATAAAGACCCCTGTTAATGACATCAAAATGCATAATATGACCATACAAAAAGCTTTAGATATTTTTTTGCAAAACAGTATGTGTGTTTGCATCTTACTGAATTCCATAGGTTTATTTTTAATCAGTGCTGATTTGAATTAAAATTTGCCCCAAAATACAAAATGAGGGGCTTGTTACCAGTTAATTTTTTTGCCTGATTTTGCTCATGTGCTGTGTACAGAAAATCCACTAAATCCTAGGTATGTTATGCTGGCAGGATCAGGGCCATCATCTATGGAATTAGTTTTAATAATTGTGTTCAGCCTGACATCTTCAGTGCCAAAGCTTAGAGGTAATTACTGAACTCACAAAACTGAGGCTTCATTTTCCAATGGAGAAGATTACTATACCTTAATTTTAAATGCAATAAGATTCAACTTAGGGTCTAGTCTTGTAAGTTTTGGGGCGTATTCTGCCAAACAAGTCTGTGCTGAGTATTACATTACTCACAGAGCAATGTAAGGCGCTCCCTACCCTTAGGCTCAGCAAGGTGCTTTTACAACATTCCCGGTTTCTTCTGGCTTGGGAACTCAGGCTGAGCTTGGCCCAGGGTACAGATACTCAGCCTGATGGTGAGTCATGCACTTCTTAAACTGCCAGTTCATCAGTCAAATATTTATCAATGTCTTTGCTACAGAGAGATAAAATCTGATCAGCTGTGAGAGGATTAAAAAAGTGGCAAGTTGTGCTGTTTTATTTGTCATTGCTGAAATTAGGGGAAAAAAAAACCCAACCCTAGGATTCGTGGTCAGCATGTGATATGAAAATAAATGAATTTACACAATTCTACATAAGAGGTAGTGTAACTTCTGTGCTTTAAGTTAGAAAAAGAGTTAGAAATTCACATTCCGTGTCCTGACATTATTTTCAGGAGCTGACGGACAAAGTGAACTTGGAGGAAACAGACTCAGAGCCGTATTTTTGCCCTTTCCATCGGTCTCACAGAGATCTGCAGGGTCCTGCAGACTGGTGGTAGGGCTAGTATGGCAACATCCCCTTTGAGCTCTTCACCCACAGTGTTGCACAGTGGGAAAACTGTCTTCACAGATGTAAATACCTCCGTCAGGCAAAGGGATTTGGCTGCGATTTGAGCCGCTGCTGTCCCGCAGAGGTGCATTTCCGTGGTCCAGGGTGGACCCTGGCGTTTGGTCCCTCCTTCTCCCGGAGCAGGAGGTGGGAGAGGCAGCCGGTCTGCAGCCTGCTGCGCCGGTCAGGTACAGCCTTTAGGGATGGTGCCTGCCACTTCTGGTGCTCCTGATGATTAATACCCATGGGAAAACAGGCAAGGATTTTCTGTTAATAGGTGTGGCACGATTCCTTGTGAAACCCTGCTTGCTCTGAAGACGCTTAGCTGCAGGGATATTGAGATTTCACCAGGGACTCATACAGCCCTGCACGTTTCTAATGGTATTTAGAGCCCGATCCTGTGAGATGCAGACATGTTTGGAGGTTTCCTGTCATCATGCCTTAGTCTATGTGCGTTCTATGATTCCGTGATTCTATGGGACTAGTTTGATGAGGCTATGGTGTGCCAAAACCGATCCTAGTGAAAGCAGAGATGCATGAGGATAACCCAGTTATGAAACTCAATGATTTCTGATACTTGTATTCACCTTCTTGGTGTGTGTGGGAAAGCTGGTTTGTAGTATGTTAATTTCTCATTATATTCTTATGGATATTGTGATTCTCCACGATTCTGCCAGCATATGCCTGTGCGTTTCAGGGCACATACACCCAACTATCAAGCAGTGGCAGATGGGTAGTGGTTCAGTCCTGTGGTGTGTGCAGGCTGTGTGCTGGGAATGGAGATTCCAGATCAGGTTTTTCTTCTGACTTGCCTACCCTGGGCATGCCAGGTAATCCCTTGATGAATCTGTTGCTTGTTCAAACAAGTTTTGGGGGGGTGTGTGTGTGGAGAAGTGCTATGGTTTTGCTTTCATTGTTGAGTTATGGGAGTCACTCAATACTTAGGATGTGCAAAACCACCTTTTTCAAAGCTTCCTTTACTTTTCGAAGGGAAAGCAAAACAGAATAAAAAACACCTTTGAATATTTAAAGGCTAAATGTTCCGTGGAGGAATCAGAAAATTTAACAAAGATTATTCTAATTTCGTTAAAATCAGATCTTTTGGCCAAGAGCATCCCCTTTGTGCTTCCAAAGCTTTAAGGAGCTCTGAAGCTGCTGGAAGGCACTGCAGAGCTGCTGGATGTGTTTCTGCTGTCTCCTTTACCCTGCTTCTCTAGACACTAATCACCCCCAGATAACACAGCAACCTCTTGATGTGTGCTAACAAAGGGAGAAACCAGAGCAGCCTCCACGCTGCAGGCATTTATGCTGGGGTGTTCAGGTCTTCAGCAGCAGCAGGAGGCAAATGAGAAAGCAGAAGGTAGCTGGCTCTCTTCCTTGCCCCTTGGGTTCTGCAGCAATGACAGCTCGGTTGGGCCTGCAAGGTTATAAGCCAAGTGTTTACAGAAGATATATCAGTCATTCAAAATGTCTCACTTAGGAAATCTTTTGAGTTGTGGGGTATATTGATTCAGGGAGATGTCTGAGCAGCTGCCATCCTCCCCACATCCCAGTGACAGCAGGGCTTGGGCTGTCCTCTCATTTCCCTGGGAGAGCAAGAGTGCAGGATAACGAGGGAGCGATGTATTCTGCCTTGACATGTAGCAAGCAGGGTGGCTCCTGTAGGGAATGACAACAATGTGAAGATGCTGTGCCTTTTCTAAGCCTCTTCTGGCAGTAAAGAGATACAGGGCTACATTTTAAGATCCCAGATTAAAGTGATTCTTCTGTGTTTTGAAGTATTCTCATAATTTTAAAACAAAGGTGCTACCCCCTCCCCTTTGTTTTCCTTTGCTCCTTTAATAGTTAATGATTATTAAAGCTAAGTAATTTTAATAAAGAACTCAGCTTAATAGCATCTTTTTGAAATTCATGAGTTGCCTTTAAAGTAAGTGTCTCAGTCTAACATTTTGAGTTGTAGGGACATATAGGTAGTTAAGGTATGAAACAGTTCAGGCTGTTTCACTCAGTGCTAGTCTTCAGGGTTTACAAAACAAAAGCAGCAAATGCATATATTTATTAGTAGGAGTCAATGTACTTTTGAGTTACAAGCCCTAATAAAAGACCAGGCTCCAGTTCCTACCCTTTCTACTGGAATGTATGGTGTATTTGCAGGGCTGTAGTAAAACAAGTGAAAAACCTGTGTGTATTTTCACCATTTGGTGTGTGTACAGTATTTGATGCAGCAGGATTCTACTCAGAGGTCTCAGCTTTGGACGCTGCCAGAGTTAAAATCAGATCAAATTGTCATCATAGCAGCAGTAGTTGTTCTGATGACCAAACATTTCTTTAAACTCATTTAGTTTCATGTAAACAAAATCATATGAAGCAAGGGAGACCTTGACAAAATACCATTTATACTAATCAGCTTAATCTGTGATTAGTAAGTGATCCATAAATCCTGTGAGGATTGTTGAGGTTTTGTATCATTTATGCCCTTCTTTCTGAGGGGTATAAATATATTTTTATATAGGATCTAGGTAACATGGTTGTATTGTAGTCCAGCTTTGTTCTTGCCTCCACATTATGATGCCATCTAGCATGTTCAGGGATTAGGGGTTGCTTCATTGTCTTTGGTCCAGTGTATTTTGTGTTGAAGATGATTTTCCTTTTGCTGGCTATTTCCTTCTGCCTCAAGGTTGGATGTCTGCTTACTCTGCATTGGGGTTTCTGCTTTGATCTACTTATTCCCATTAAAAGCCTGTTGGCTTCAATAGGAATATTATACTGAGGGCCTTTTAAACTGCTTATGAAATACTCTCCTGTCAGATGAGTGAAAAATAATGAACATGTGTCCATGTGAGATTGTGCCAGTGCCATGTGATATATGAATCAATGTATTTTAGAGATACTGTCTTGCTAAGATTTTTATTTTCTAAGTTCAGAAATTGATTTATACCCTTCTTAAGTATATTTATACCCTTCTTCAGATTTGAAGTCTTCGAGTCCTGTTGACTTGACGGAGCTATGCCATCAAACGTCAGCTCCCATACTGGCATCTGCTGTCTGTGTATGCGCTGTAACCCTGTGTAACTCCATTTGGTTGGCTAAGGGATTTGAAAGCCATTAGCTTGCCCAGTGTCATCAGCTGCCTTTAATAGGCCACTACCTTTTCACTCGTTAGCCTAGTAGTGATCCTCAGTCCTTATCCTAGTATTGATCTCAATATTTTGACAAAAAAGGCTTTTTAACAACAAAACTGACATCCATGGTGTTAAAAGCAGCATTGCTGAAATCTTGTCCTCTTCTCTGGTTTCAGTTTGTACTGCTTCAGCTTTTGCTATTATTTTGGCTGTGTCTTTATCTGCTTGATTTGAGGGCATTACACTTGCTGCTTTCTTCTTGCAGAGGTCCCTGTGATCTGTAAACAATTAACTTGTAGGTCTTTAGGGTGCACTTAAGCCTCCCACTTTACAGCATCTGCTCCTGCCTTTGAAATAGTTTTGTGCATCTCAATTGTCTTCAGTTTTCCAACTTTTTAATTACTTGGACAATAATTCTGGATGTGGTATTCAAACATCATTGGTATGAACACAGAATACTTGTAATCCTACTTTTTATCTTTTGAATTGTTTTAGTAGTTTGATTTATTTGAAAATCATTTTTCTCCGCAATTTCTTAGCATTTTAGCTATGACAGCCATTGTTCAGACCTCCTCTCCAGCCTCCTGTCAGTCTTTTGAGGTCTCTGAAGTTGCACTAAAGCTAGTGGACATATGCTGATTTATTACAGTAGAATTCTGGTTGCCATCTTGTTCTTTTAGCTTTAATAGATTCCAGCATGTATAGCTGTCAGGAGATGCTTGAAAAAGCAACTGAAGAAGAATACCCTTCTGCTGTTCTAAAAAGAGAAAATGGCTTGAAAAGTTCCTCTCCTTTATTATGTTTCATTCATGCGAATAATTGTAGGTATAATTAAATGTAAATTTTAGACGGAGTCAGATACTTCTAGATCCAAACACAACAGCGATGCCTGAGGAGAAGGAATGATTTAGAAAAGGAAGCTGATGGGAAGCCTGGCACAAAATCAGACCCATATATTATTTTTCATAGTTGTTTTCTTTAAGCTGTTTCCAAGATATACAGGGATGCATAGCACAGTAGGGTGCAGCATTTGTGCAGCCAAAGGGTTACAGTGCAAGCCAGGAGTTGCATGTGTACAGCTTGTTTTAAGTCACCCAGTGGTTCTTCCTCTGTCTTTGGGGGTCTATTCTCTGGTATTGGGAGAAGCTGGTGAAAAGATACTCAAACTTCTACTTGTTCAAGAAGAGCTGAAGCACCAACTGCACATACTGCAAAAGAGCTCTTAAAAATGTTTCTCACCAGTCCAATGATTTTCCCAGGGACAGCTCTGCCAAGCTTTTTACATTGTCAGAATTCTTTTTTCAAAGGATAGTCAGAGTCTGTTGAAGTCAATGGAAAGGTTTCCATTTAATCCAGGCAACTTGCTGGCTCTGAGCTGGACAAGTTTGCAACCGATAGTCTTTTTGATGTTAGGATGTAATACAGAAGGTTTGAACTTCCAGTAATTTGTGATGGAAAAGGTTACCTACTGTGAGCACAGGAGTTAGAAAACTAGATAAGGCTTGGAAGCGCCTTAGTTTCTTACCGTCTCTTAGTAGTGGTTTATTTTAGTTTCACTGGCAAGTGCTTGGGCTTGGGAGCTGTCTGGGCTTGCTTGGGAGCTCTGATTCCATCAGCAAGGAATGGTTCCTTGCTTGAAGCATCTCACCCACATTCAACTAGCAGCGGCTCGCTTTGGTGGCTGAATCCTAAATGCTGGAAAAGCAACCTTCTGGCAGTATGGATGCAGTAGATTATGTGTAAGACAACAATAATGACCCCTTTATCTTATTCCCCCCTCCCTCCCTCTGTTAGCGTTCTCAGTTCTGGAGTTTTACTTGGAGCTCCCACTTTATTATTTGTAGGAAAGCTTGCCCTCTAATTCCAGGCCCTACATCTGTTTTTGTAGTAACTTGTGCATCCTGCAATTCTTTCTTAAGACACCACACTATCTTCATGCAATTCTGTTGATAAAAGGGCCCTTCGTACACTTGTATGGACTTGTGTGCTCATGCGCTTGTGTAGCAGAGGATCCTGCTTTTCTTTATGCTCTGACATTCAGTGCCTGGTGTGAATACCATCATGCAAAGGCTATGCACTAATCTATTGACTTTAACAAAGGTCACTAATAATTCATTCTTACTGTTAATACTGTCAAATTTTTGTCTGTCAAAGGAGGTGATCCTTCCCCTCTACTCTGCTCTCGTGAGACCTCACCTGGAGTATTGTGTGCAGTTCTGGTGTCCTCAACATAAAAAGGA
>JBCJKH010049397.1:52097-68929 GCA_039877255.1 Loriculus beryllinus
ACAGATAGGAACAGCCTCAATTTTGCAGGCCATTGTCCTAATGGGGACTTCAACCCCCCTGGTATTTGTTGGAGGGAGGAACGGCCTGGCTCAGAGTGGGGACTGATCACAGGATAGTCCATCCTTCACTTTCAAGGTTCGTGAGGACTTTTACTGACAGTTTTGGATTACATACTGTGTGACAACATTTTGAGTCAAGATTAGACACCTATTGGAAGATTGTGCTCACATTCAACTAGTTGTCATGGTTTCTTTTGATCTTGGAAGCTGGGATTATCAGTACTGTCCACTGTGGACAGTAATCACATATAGCTTGTGCACACAGTCATTATATTGGCAAACTAAATGGAGGGACTTGAATCAAGCAGATTGATTCTCCTTGTTAGGACTATGTAGGGTTTAGGGGTGTCCCTTTATTTGGCCCTGATTGTCTGTCACGAGGAAGTAGAACTATGCTAGAGGGAACTGCTCTCTTCTGGCAGTTTTGCCAGCACCACGCTGAGTGCATGGTCAGAGGTAGTTTCCACTGCTCCATGTCTTATGTGGGTAGTTGAGCATGTGCATTTCTATAACGAATATTGGTGCTGATCTCCAAATTGAAAACGGAGTGAAAGTTCACACTATTAAAGAGGTACTGGGGTTTTAGTTCAGTTGTTCTGGATGTTGCAAAATACAGTCATTTTTGCTTCCATCATTCCTAGGAAAAGCAGAACTTTGGATGCTTTGCTCCATGAAGCAGCAGGCCTAGAGACTAGAACTGGCATGAGTGTACCTTCTTTGATTCTACTGTCTTCATAATTAACTTCAGTACACTGAATAGAATTACTATGTAATGTTAACAGGGATCATTTTACCTTATCACAACTGTCTGGAAATTTTTAAGTAAATCATCCTGTGCAGTATGTTTGGGGACTTGTTTAATGCTGTGTTCCGGTTGTGTAGAAACGCATGAGTGAACTGGAGCTTAAAGAAAAAGAACTCAATAAGCTAAAGCAGGAAAGCGACCAGCTAGTACTCAACCAGCACCCTGCTTCAGACAAAATCGAGGTGAGTTAGATTGTGTGATTTCACTTGCTCCTTCACTTGTTACATGGCAAAAGTTCTCAGTGAAAGTCTGCAAATGGAATGGTACACTTGGACCTGAGAAGGGTTTGCCTGCCAAAAAGCAAGTCCATGTTTTATTTAGTTGGTCACAAGAACTGCAGACTTCTTAAGAGCTGTTTGCTATCAAATTTGATGATAGATGCATGTAAAAAATAATTCAAGGCTTAGAATGTTGTCTGAGTGTATTGAAATTGCTGTATCTTGAGTTGACTACAGTGCAGTGGAATTTATAGTGGGAAGGCATGTCATCGTTCTGCTATCTCAGTAGGCATGCTTTTAAAGAAAGCCACACCCTTTGTTGAGGGTTTATATTTAATCCAGGTGCAAATACGTTCTGCAAATGAAATTTGTAGTGCATTTCTATGGCTTATTCAAGGCAGTTTTTGCTTTCACAGCTTGATGTGCATTTACCTTCCAATTACAAAGGCTGCAACAATTTGGAAAATTTCATTTTATTAAGAAATGCTGTAGTTGTTGCAGTTTTAACATAGTCCTTCCTGCTTTTCAGTGTATTTGAATTTGTTAACTGCTAACATGTTGCATAAAATCACCATTTATATTTCTTCTGTGATCTGTTTCTGCCTTAAAGGAAAGATCCCTGTAAGCTCCAACAGTAAAGTAAAAGTTGTGTGTAATTTTCTAAAGAATATACACAAGGATTACTTAAGAAGTTTGAATTTAAAAATAGCCATCATAAAAAAATCATGTGTGATATTGTTCCTTGGAAGAACATGACAATTTGCAATTGAAACATTTTATTTACACTCATTTTTGTGCATTTCATCCCTTTATGTTCGTGCACTTCAGGCTTTATGCTGATCAAACAAAACTCAAGTCATGCACAAATTTCTCTCTGCATCCCACAAGCAGGAATTTGACTCATTTCAGTTAGGTAGATGCTTAGAAGTTGGGGAACTATTTGCATATGGTTGTTGTAGCAGACTTTTCGTTTGCATTTATGTGGAGCATAAATAGTTTTGCTTGAGTCTAGGTAAGGAGAGATCAGTGTGGTGGTTTGAGTTCTGTATATTGCTATTTTTATTAGGCCTACATGGATACATTACAAACTCAGTGGAGCTGGATTCTTCAGATCACCAAATGCATTGATGTTCACCTGAAAGAGAATGCAGCCTACTTTCAGGTGAGTACTGACGTGGAGAATTCACACTACTCTTTTAAAAAGTGTGAATTTCATCCCAGATATTTTTTTTGTACCAGAATCTTTCTAAATGCATGCTTAAATACTTGTAACATGTTACCATACTGTAAATGCTACCATTCTGCCAGATGTGAACTGGGATTTCTTATTAAAAGAATCCATTGATTTTTAGCAAACATTTTTAAGAGCTGTGTACAACTGAAATCACGACTTTCCTCCTATAGTTCTTTGAAGAGGCTCAAGCCACAGAGTGCTACTTGAAGAACTTGCAGGACTCCATCAGAAAGAAGTTCATCTGTGATAAGAGCATGTCACTACAGTCTTTGCTGGAGCAGATCAAAGAGCTGGAGGTACTGTCACACCCACCTGACAGGTTATGTTCTACTTTCCTTGGAGATCAGTTGCCCCCTTTAGATGCCAAATGTAAACCCAGATGTACTGCAATTCTGATACACAGTACTGTATGAACTTGAAACCGTAACAGTATATTCCTGCCTATGTCTTAGGAAAGCCTACAAACAGATCAGTGTTATTTCAATTTATGTAATACTCTTTGGGAACTCTGATGTCTTTTTAAGCCTGGAATGAGCCCAACAAATTCCAAAGTTTCTGACATGCTAACAAATTAAACATCACTTTCATTCATAGGTGATAGAGTAGATTTTGCCTCAAAGGATAAGTGCATATAAAAAATTATTCATTGTGTCACTATGTCACTGTAGTCTTTTTCAAAGGACTTAGCTTAGCTTCTTTAGCTAAGTATTTCCTCATAATGAATTAGGTACTGCAATTCCAAATTGAATATACTGGAGCAAAAAAATGGTCAGTGATGGAAAAAGGCAAGTGATGAAGTTAGGGTTGAGAGTGTAATTTTGTAGGGGTTCTTGTTAGCATCCATGTTATAATAGATTCTTTCTGTTTATGCTAGTGCTTCTTACAGATCGCATCAACCACATTGCAGATGTACTGCAAACTTTTCATTTTTTACTTATAGGCCAAAGGCATATACCACTGGAACTAAAGGCAGTTTTGTCTACTGTGAGCACAATAAAACAGTGGGAACTAGATGTGGTTTCTTTTTAGGATGAATTTTTAACATACAATTAATCTTTGCAGAATGAACGAGAGAGAATTCTTGAATACAAGAGGCAAGTGCAAAGTTTGGTGAATAAATCCAAGAAAATTGTGCAGCTGAAGCCACGTAACCCAGACTACCGGAGTAACAAACCCATTATCCTCAAAGCTCTTTGTGACTACAAACAGGATCTGGTATTGTATCCCTTTCTGGCTGAGAATGAATACAATGTAAATTAGAATATGGCAGATGATTTAGTAAGCAAACTATTGAGCTGAGAGGTGTAACCCCTTTGCCTGCTTTTAGTCAGCATTTAAATTGCTTTGACAAAAAAGCTATGACTTTCTTGCAATTCTGAATTACAAGCTAGGGTCTGGGTGGTTAACAAGTCTAGTCAAAATTATTAGGATTAGTCCATTAAATAGCATTAATACTCATAAATTAGCACAGAAAAGTCTTATTGGTAATAGGGTTAAAATTATACAGCTGCTTCTCATCATCTATGCCTGTTTTTTTGGTGTTTGCTC
Source organism: Loriculus beryllinus (assembly GCA_039877255.1). Taxonomy (NCBI): domain Eukaryota; kingdom Metazoa; phylum Chordata; class Aves; order Psittaciformes; family Psittacidae; genus Loriculus; species Loriculus beryllinus. Next base: position 55,963 of record JBCJKH010049397.1, read on the forward strand.
ACTTTTCCAATGTCCCTCTGTGTTCTTAGCTCAACACTTCATCTAACAAAAGGTGAGGAATGTACAGTGAGTCATTGGTATCTCCAGTTTTTAGCTGGATGGAGTATGAAACTGATGGTGGTAGTTTTTCTTCCTCCTCAGTACTGGGGCTGATTTGGCATATTTCTATGTTTTTCTCTTAGCAGTAGGCTTAGATGTGTTTTATGCTTACATGATGTTTCTCTTCATTGGTTCCCAGTTACCCAGTTTTTCTGTTCTGTTATCTGTAAAACTTGTTTTACCTGATTCATTAGGTTGCACTCTTGTAGTGACCAGTAATTGACCGCTGTGGTTTGTATTTACAGTCTGAATTTTCTGCTATGCACTCTGAGTCTGCACTTTTCCATACCACACTTTATTCAAGAGTCACAGTAGTTCAGCCCACATACAGTAACTAATTGTTAGTATAAGCAAAAGTAAAAAAATTTAGGCAACAGTTACGACTACTTGCTAGTTACTCTTACTTTAAGCAAGCTAAATTTTGCTCAGATGACAGTTAGCCCAGACAAGTCTGGAGGCACTCCATGCTGAGATCAATGCAAAGCCCATGGCCTTGTATTTGCTGGCTGCACACGCATGATGCAGGTGGAATACAGACTGGATAAATTAAAGGATGAGCCTCTCCACCTTGGATGTGAGTGGGCTGTAACCTGCACCGTGGCCACATATGTGGCCACATGGTGTCAGGATTTCTGTCGGTGGATTTAGCTATTGCACTTACTTCCAGTCCCATCACAAATACAGGTGCAGCACTAAGCATTCTTATGTTTGCAGCTCACTGGCATACAGCCATACATGGTTGCCTACCTTACTGTGGGCGTGTGTCCATATTCAGTCTTTGGTATGGGTCATGGCAAGCTCCAAGACTTGACCTGGTGAACTGGACTGGACTGGCAACAACTACTCAGGGTGTTCTGTGGCTTCCACTTGGTTTTTCTCTGCTTTCTTCACATGGAAACCAGATTCAGGGAGAAGGGGTTGATCTGTACTGATCTCTTGCCCAGTTATGAAGCCAAGATGCACACCTAGATGTGGCAGCTGGGAACCACTCCCACTTCTCTGATCTCGGTGCATTTTGTCTGTCTTTCCTGGAAACCCCATCTTTACTTAAGTAAATTAAAAAATGGGTTTTGTGTGTTCCTTACAGAAAACAGTGCGCAAAGGTGATGAATGTATCCTGAAGGACAATAACGAGCGCAGCAAGTGGCTGGTGACTGGCCCCGGAGGAGTGGATATGCTGGTGCCATCTGTTAGTCTTATCATCCCACCCCTGAATCCACTAGCAGTGGATCTTGCTACCAAGTGAGTTGCTACCTGGGTTTGGACACCTACCACTGGGAGTAGATAGAACAGTTCTTTCAAAATAGCAGCCAGTCACAAAATCTGGTGTGTGCCTTAACCACAGTGCTCCCTGACCCTTACAGGGTGGGGAAGTAAGGGCTAGACCCTTGACTTGAGGAAATTCACTTCAGTGAAGCTTGCTGGGATTCGGGTTGGCATATTTAAAACCTATTTTAAAGTTTTTACTAGGTTGGCAGTATTTTAAACTTAACTTTTACAAGGTTTTTCTCACCTCTAATAATGAAAGTTATGGATAAGTTAATTTCCAGGATTTTTTTTTCAAGTAGAAAACAAAACACACTTCACATCTGGTGGATGTTTCTTGGGATGTTTTGTAGCTATGCTACAAGGATAGATGCATTTTGACCATGGAATTTCTTTTCCCATCTAAGAATTGAGCAGTACTATGAAGCTATTTTAGCTTTGTGGAACCAGCTGTATATCAACATGAAGAGCCTGGTGTCTTGGCATTACTGCATGATTGACATTGAGAAGATCAGAGCGATGACTATTGCTAAGGTAGGACGCCAGCTGGCCTTACCTGTAGACTAGGGTCAGCATAATCTGACCTCTGTTGTCCCAAACAGTGCTTCCTATGACCTATGCAGATGTATATTCTGCAATAGCATGGGCCTTCTTTTTACCTGGGTTGCACCAACAGTTACATATGGAAGTTGCCATTTTATTAAAGGAGAAACAAAGTCCTTTCCCATTCAAACATGTTATAGATAAACAGGAAGATTAGCTAAGGAGATATATTACATACTTGCTGTACTTGTTCCCACTGTACAAGGGCATGAATAGACAGAGTAAGAGGTAGAATTTCAAATTATTCTCAAGTTATAAAATGATGGTAAGAATAGATCAGCTCAAAGGGCACTTTTATCACCATACTTTTAGAGGCAGCTCAGGTGGGTTTTATTCTAAAATGTGATTTCTTCAGATTTTTTTAATTGTTAGATTAGATTATTCCTTGATGATTAACTAGTCATAAACCTTCCCCAATTGTTCTGTTCTTTTTAAAAAATTCTCTTCTTTCTCATTTCAGCTGAAAACAATGCGTAAAGAAGACTACCAGAAAATAATAACTGACCTGGAGATTCATTATCAAGAATTCCTCAGGAACAGCCAAGGCTCAGAGATGTTTGGTGATGAAGACAAACGAAAGATCCAGACTCAGTTCACTGATGCTCAGAATCACTACCAAACATTGATTATACAATTGCCCAATCAACCACGGCAGCCACAAACAGGTTTGTCATCTTCTTGCTTTTTGTAGAGATTGGACTGCTTGGATTTCTTTGTTCGAGGTGGTGGTTGCACATCCTCATTATTTGATAACATTCTCATAAACATACGAATGGAAACGTTCAATATTTTACTGCTGTCTCCCAACATAACAAAACTGGCAGGGAAGAGTATGTTTTGTTCCTCCTTCCTTTGGTGTGAATCTGGGAATAGCCCTCCGAATTTCATGGAAAAATAAAATGTAGTCCACCTGACATGTTTTCAGTTATTAGCAATCAAAACATCACTGCTGCATTTGAGGAAAGAAGTTTGTCTTTGGGAAGGAGAAATTTAATTTCTCAAAATAGCTACATAACGGTCCTGATCTTCTACCTGTTCTCAGTTCCACAGATAAACTCAATGCTTAAGGCACTTGGGCACTATATTGGCTTTCTGTATGTAGGTGCTCTGTACTCTGGCAGCTGACATTTACCCAATCATTTTACAGTGGTCCCAACTGAGAGCTGTCCTGTGGGTTCCTCAAGCACCATTATTGTTAATGAGAGAAATCGAGAACATGAGAAGCAGGAGGCCTGGCTGCTGATGGAGCTTCAGAAACTTCGGCGTCAGATAGAAGCTTCTGAGGTTCAGATGGTTCAAAGAGCTCCTCTTGGAGTGGATCAAGGGGCAATGCATGACTTTACAGTCAGAATAAAGGATTTAGAGGTAACTGTGGATGTTTTTCTTTGAGCGTCTCAAGCTTGGTTTGACTCTGTGCTTTAGAGCATATTGCAGTTATATTTTTGATCAGCTGGAGAATACACACATCCTATGCACAGAATTCTCAATTGGAAGCTAACCATGATGATTTGGATTGAAGTTTAACTCTTAAGTAGAAAAAGTTGACTCTTGGGTTTTAGAATCAAATTCTGTCAGGCAAAGAATACAGAAAACCTAACGTAATGTGAACATGAGCTCATATTAAGCCTCATCCAGGTTAAAGCACTATTGGAAACCTTTTGCATGGACCCCACTTCACTACCAACCTCTGCAGTGCTGTCTGTGGGATGTAGAATGGCTAAGTGAGGCTTACAGGCGCTCTCCCTCTCCCAGTTCTTAAGATTTGAAGAAGGCTGAAGACAGATTAGTAAGAAAATAGGTTTAGCATATGAGAAAGTCTCCTGAGGCAATGAGGTCGCAAAAGTCGTAAGAGCAGAAGGACTTTGGCATGTCTACAGAGTACAGTAGGCAGCTATCAGTAAAGTACTCTGCTTTCAACAGAGCGGAGTTTAAGAATGGATGAGGTGCTCAAAAAGAGGTATTGGCTGTTTTGAACTGTGCAAAAAAGAAACCACCCAATGTCACTTTGCAGAAAGCAAACTTGCACTTCTTCAGTCCTCAGTCAAGCTGGTTAGCAGGCTGTTTGGATAAGGAGACTGATTGCGCGTGTGTTGTAGAATGATTATTCAGCCACCAAAATGTGTAAATCAGGCGTTCTTTTTCTTTAGGGTGTACAGAATGACTCTCAAATAATGGCTGAAACCCTCAATAAGCATAAGGACTTGCTGCCTAATTTCAGAGGCTGTGAAAAGTATGTGTACTTGCAGTCAGAGATAAATGCCCTATTTCAAAAACTGGAAAATATTAATGGTGTTTCTGCTGGCTACTTAGACAGGTAAGAAAATTGAAGTTATAGCAATAAAATACTCACTTTCTTCATAATCGTTAGTACAGAAACCTGTCTTTTGTTACCCATAGTGTAAAATTACACCTTTCTTACAAATGCTGTACATGTGGGTAGAAACAAACACTTATGTGACTTCTCTTTCCTGGAAGACTTAAAAGAAAAAAAAAAGAAAAAGAAAAAAGAGTCATGGATGTCAGTGAAATTTCTTCTGTATTTTCTATTCTCTTTAACAGTTAATCTGCAGTTAATTAGAAATACCACCTTTCCTACCCCAGTGCACAATGGATTTGTTTTGTATTATTTATTTTAGCTTGAATGCACTGAGATGTCTGCTCCAGGTTATTCTACAAACAGAAGATGTGATCAGAGTTTATGAAGTCAGACTCTCTGAAGAGGAAACTGTTCCTTTGGATCTTGATAAAGTAGAGGCTTACCGGGCTTGTCTGAAGGTGAGAGGCCAGGACCCAAGCATTGCAGCAAGGCAAAACCTGTAGCTGGCAGCAGTGGTCTATTAAGCTGGGTGAAACTCTTGTGAAACCACAGGAGATGGAAATGCTGATACTGTTGTATTTTACTGCATAGACGTACAGTGCTTTCGCAAATTATTGGAATGTACAGGTTTCTACTTCTTCCATCCCCTGGCTGGTGCAGCCGGCACAGCAAAAACAGTGGTGTGGAAGGTCTCCGTAATCCATTTCTGTACAAAAATACCTGTTGATTTGTATAAGTTATGAAACTGCAGATTTTTAGATAACATTTAGAAACTGGATATGTGCGCCCTGAGACTTGATTCCAGAGCAGTTGCAAGTGCAGGAATCTTTTATCATTCAGTTAAATTTTTTAGTCAGTTGTTTCTAGGAACAAGCAAGGCAGGCTCTTCCTTTTTTTTTTGTTTTGTAATTGCATAGTTATTAGAAACTGAATCATCAGCCACAGAATATGACAGCAGAGGGTTTTGGTTTAGAAAATTATTTAAGCGTGAGTCTAACTTTAAACATGTTCTTAAGTCAAACTCTGTTTACTAAAGTAGATGTTTATTTAAATCCAGCTGACATCAGTGTATGTGCCTTAGTGGAATCTTTAGATCACAACACACTGTTCATGTGGTTAATGGTTGGTGATTAAATTTGAGTATCTCCATAAGAATAAAATGTATGAGAGCATTTTGGTTTTTTCTACAGAAAATGAAAGCAGACCTAAACATGAAGAAGTCACTACTGAATGCCCTGGAAAATGAGTTGCAGAGAACACTTCAGATTCACTCACAGTCTTGCCAGTCGTACACCCTGTATGACATGGACATTGGAAAGTTCTGTGACAAAGTTACCCAGCTAATAGACCGCTGGCAGAGAGTTGACAAGCAGATAGACAACAGGTTTGCACATACTTCCTGATAGCTTCTTCCATATTGCTATTGCTACTGAAATAACAGTGAGTCTAAAGCAACTGGTGTGCACTAATGATCACTTCCAGAGGGCAAATAATGACTTCAGGACAATAAGACTAGAGCAACTGTGAATAGGTTGAATGTACTTTAAAAGGGATCGTGTAAGAGCAAGCAGGAAAATTTAGTAATTTAAATTTCTAACCTATGTGCTACGGAGTTGTTCTAATTATTATTTTTTTTTAAATTAACACTAAGAATTAAGTAAAAAAAAACCTAGCATTTTTTTTCCAAATGCTTTGTAGAGCTGCTTTTCAGAATCTCCTTGTAAAGCATCCCAGAGTTTTACCTCATTTATTACTGTCTTTTTCTAAAAAGTGTTTAAAGTGAGAGAGAGAGAGTGCGTTTCCCATTTTGACAGGTTTTCCTGGTTTTTTTTTTTTTCTAGATCATGGGATTTAGAAAGGCAGATCAAACAGCTAAAAACTTACCGAGATCTCTACCAAGCGCTGTGCAAATGGATCTGTGATGCCAAGCGCAGGCAGGATGCTATCGAGGGCATGAAGCTTTGCGATTGTAATGCTATCATGAGATATCTACATGATCAAAAGGTATGCACCACCTGAATGAGTTGTCTTCAATTATCCAGGTTTTAAATTCTTTTGCTATTTAGAAAATACCAGTATCAAAGCAATCTGCAATACAATGGCCCGTTTTGAATTATAAAGTGCACAAGCTACCAAAAATATGCAGAAGGCAGGAGAGAGAAAATATTATCCTCATTACTTTCTGCCAGCACTGCTACAGATTATGAATAAGGCCATTTTGGCTCCTGTATGGTCACTGATACTTTTACAACATCAGCTTTGAATTAAGGGACTGTGTGATGATGCAACTTATGGGATAAATTATAGCACAAAAATAAAAAGTGAGGAAATACATCTAAGTTAAAGTCAACTAGCTCCCCAGCTCTGGAGGTTGTTCAGTTGCTAGGTGCAACTTCTTCTTAGGCACAGAGAGCTTGCTGTTGTGAAAACTGCACAGCTACAAGTAATTTCAGGTCTCAGTTGCTGGGGATGCAGTGGTCTCATACTGCAGGTGCCTTCTGGTGGAGGTTGTGTCTACAGAAGGAAATACTCATAAATCCTGAAGGAATGCTTTACAGCTCACTTTTTTCTTGACAGAACTTGCACAGTGAAATCTGTGGGAAGCGAGACAAAGTTGAGGAACTCCTCAAGCACGCAGACCAGTGTTCAGCTGCAATTAAGGTACTTGGATTTCAGCATTTTTATGGGGTGTGGTTTTTTATGGTCAGACGTGTCCCATTCTCTCTGCTCTGCTGACAGATAAAATGTTGGCTCACAGATGAGTATGTACAGAAATCGCTGGGGTGAAGTGCTTGTGTGTACAAAATACAATGAAAGCAATCTGTGTACTTGCCAACTGAAGACTACAGGCTGATGCAGGAGATACTTCTCTTCAGGGGAATCGAAGCCTCCCTCTGGCCAGACCAAACTTTCCAGTTCACATGTTAAAAAAAAAAAGAGAGTAGAGAATTTTTGGTAATTTAGGAATTAGGTCTGATTAGGATCTGGTCTATGAGGCAAGACAAATGCAGATTAGGAGGAAGAATGGTGTGCAATGTGGCATATGTGATATGAAAGAGGTGCAGACAGTTATTTCTGATGAAGTTTTGACTGATAACAGTACCTAGACCATTTGCTGCCATGAGTCTTTTTCACCTCCAGGTGAAATCTCAACTAACAGAAACACCTCTCTTCCCTTTTTTGCAAAATGCTTTTTTCTCTTTTTCCCTTTGTTATTCTGCGTGAGTCTCCACAGTGATACAGGAACTGATAAGTTTCTGTTTATGATAGAGGGTCATCTGTATATGGTCAGAGATATAAACAATGAAAAATGTAGCTTTTTATAAAAAAAAACCAAACCAAAACAACCCCAAAACTTTTTTGGAAGTTTTTGAGAAATCCAGATTCCTGAAGAATTCCTTGCTGGTTGCTAAATGCTTCTTTCCCTGTTGTTTTACAGGATTATGAACTACAGGTTGCTTCCTACAGTTCTGGATTAGAAACATTGCTCAACATACCTATCAAGAAGAGCGTTGTTCAGTCTCCTGCTGTGCTGATTGTGCAAGAGGTATCCTTCCTTTCTCCCTATCAGTCTTTTGAATAGATTTGTTTGTCTGTGTGAGCCATTGTGACACAAATACATCTGGATTCTAATAATTAGCACTGTCATTAGTAAGGTGTGCTAAGCACACAAGCACAAGGAATTAATGCAAAACAGTCACTGTGCTGTAAAATCATACTTGGGCTCATTTAGACAGTAGATTAACCCTCAGGAATTTACCTCATTCCTATTTAGTGTCCATTGCATATATATAGTGAGAAAGTAAGATCCATGCCCCAGGTTGTTTAGTCACTTTCAACATGGGAATTAACTACTATTAAAGTTTAACTTAGGTTACTTATGACAGTCAGACAGGAAGAGCATGATTTACCAGGGATGAAGCCTTAGATTTAATGTCACATCAGCAGTGGGAGAAAATAATCTTGAAAAAGAAGGTGTGGGTTTATGAATTTATAATATAAATATAAAAAATTTGGGGTCCCCAGAAAGTCGTGTGAATTTGTGAGGAGGAGAATTTGCTTTTTACTTTGTCAAGTGATATGTTTTCTCAAGTGGGTTGGAACCTGTTAAATGATCTGAGACATAAGTATGTTCATATCTAACTGTAGTACAAGCTGCTAACAATTCTTTTTCTTTTCAAGGCTAATGAGGCTCAGTCTCGCTACATAGAGCTTCTTACAAGATCAGGAGATTATTACAGATTCTTAAGTGAAATGTTAAAGAGTATGGAGGACTTGAAGGTAATCTGACTCTTATTTTCTTTACCTTCCATTTTTATCACAGGTTAGCAAGCTATCACTGATAAAGAGTTCCTGCTTAAGTACAGTGCAAAACAGTCCACAAAACTAAATCCAGAGCTCAGGGCTGTCCCATGAAGGAGGCATATAAGCAGATTCATGCATCTTTTGTCAAAGAGTGCAGTGTCTTGTGAAGTTACCAATGTCATAAATGAGGTGGAGAACACTAGTCTTCTTGGTCAATAGGAGGTGCTTATCAAAGCACACAGGAAGTCCTTCTCATCACAGCCTTGACCTCACTGACAGTACAGTTACCTCCTCACTCCTCATGGTTAAGGAGCCACACCTCATTTCAAGCCATTTCTAAAGTGTTTCAAATGGAGTAACTCCTGATTTGATACAGCTCAGTGGAAACAGAGAGGCCCATTTAAGAGGTCACATATACTGAATGTGAATCACCTGTTTGAAAATCTTGGAGATTCTAAAGAAGGCTATTTAATACTTCATTAGTGAGCTCTTGGTACATCAGATTTTACTATGTGTATTGCATCTCCCTCCCCTCATCAAGTACCACTTTCCCTCTGAAAGTCATTATGCTGATTTCTGAATAAGGTCTGACACTGGAGAAAAAGGATTCCAGATTTTGGCTTGATGACATTAATTAAAAAAGGATTTTGAGCTCTCATTGAAGCTAAGAAAAAAATGTTTTGTAAATTGTCAGTGTTACAAGTGTATACTGCATTTCATGTGATGATTTTGAAACAGTTGTCAGAAGTGTCTATGTGGGGTTTTTTATTTGTTTTTCTGCTATCATTTTGCAGATGAAAAACACCAAAATCGAACTCCTGGAAGAAGAACTCAGGCTTGCCAGGGATTCAAACTCAGAGACAAACAACAAACATAAATTCCTAGAGCAAAATCTGCAAAAGTACCAGATGGATATTTCTCAGCTCAAGGCAAAGCTGATGAGTTTGGAGGAGATGAAAAGACAAGCTGAAATGGATGGCAGTTCTGCTAAGCAAAATCTGGACAAATGTTATGCCCAAATAAAGGATCTAAATGACAGAATAACCAGGCTGACTTACGAAATTGAAGATGAGAAAAGGAAAAGGAAGTTGCTGGAGGATAGATATGAGCAGCAGAAGAATGACTATGACCAGCTGCAGAAAACAAGGCAAAACGAGAAAGACAGCCTTGGTTGGCAAAAGTTAGAGTCTGAGAAGGTCATCAAGGAGAAGGAGTACGAGATAGAAAGATTAAGGGTTCTTCTTCAGGACGAAGGCACACGGAAGAGGGAGTATGAAAATGAGCTGGCTAAGGTAAGAAACCAGTTTAGCGAGGAGATGAGTAATTTAAAGAACAAGTATGAAACAGAAATTAATATTAAGAAGACCACAATCCAGCAGATAGCTGCACAGAAAGATGATGATGCAAAAGGCCTCAGAGCCCAGGTTGACAGACTGACAAGAGAAAACAGAGACCTTAAGGATGAGATTGTGAGGCTGAATGATGCCATTCTGCAAACCACAGATCAACGGAGGAGGGCAGAAGAAGATGCTCTTCAGCAAAAGGCTTGCAGTTCTGAGGTGTCACAGCAAAAGCATCAGTTAGAGCTGGAGCTGAAACAGGTCATTCAGCTCCGTGGTGAAGACAACTCAAGATACAAGCAAGCTCTTGAGGAGGCTGCCTCAACTATTCAGGATAAAACTAAGGAGCTGGAAAGGCTAAAGGTTCAGCTTCAGGAAGAGGCTAAAAGCCGATGGGAACTTGAAAATGAATTGGCTAAGGTAAGGAACAGTTATGATGAGGAAATTATTAGTTTAAAGAACAAATATGAAACTGAGATTAATATCACAAAGACCACAATTCACCAGGTCACCATGCAAAAGGAAGAGGACACAAATAATTATAGAACACAGCTTGATAATGCCATGAGAGAAAATAGGAATTTGTGTGAGGAAATTAGGAGACTGAAGAATACAATAAGCCAGACAACAGATAATCTACGGAAAATAGAAGAGAATGCTCAGCAGCAGAAGGCAGCTGGTTCGGAGCTTTCTCAGAAGAAACAGCAGCTGGAGATTGAGTTAAAACAAGTTATTCAGAGGCACTCTGATGAAAGCATGCGGTACAAACAGTCACTTGATGATGCTTCTAAGACCATTAAGGAAAGAAACAAAGAGATTGAAAGGCTGAGAAAGTTGTTGGATGTAGAAACAAGTCAGAGAAAAGAAGTAGAGGATGAGAACAGTCAGTTAAAAAGAGTCCAGTTTGACCTGCAGAAAGCAAACACAAGTGCTACTGAGACAATTAACAAGCTGAGGATCCAGGAGCAGGAACTGGCCAGACTGAAAATTGACTATGAAAGAGTTTCGCAAGAGAAAAAAAACAGGGATCAAGAAAGTGCAAAGTTCCAAAGCACTGTGAAAGACTTACAGGTCCAAAAACATAAGCTGGAGGAGGAACTTTGCAGGCAGAATAAAAACCTAATGGAGGAGACATCCAGGAGGAAGAAACTGGAGGAGGAAATAGAAGGCATGAGAAGATCTCTCAGAGAGCAATCGGTTAAAATAACTAATCTCACACAGCAGATAGAGGAAGTGTCTATTGTAAAGAAGAGGAATGAAGATGACCTTAGACACCAAAGAGAAGTATTAGATGGTCATGTGAGAGAGAAGCAGAGATACATGGAGGAGATCAGAAAATACACATGTGATATCGAGACGATGCGGCGTCAGTTGGTCCAAGAACAGGAGCAATTAAAACAGGCTCACCTACGATATGAGCACTTGCAGAAAACCTCTGAGGAAAAAAGCAAAAACTTGAATGAGTGCAAAATAGAAATCGAAAGGCTTCAGTCTCTCACTGAGAACCTAACCAAGGAGCACTTGTTACTGGAGGAAGAGCTGCGAAATGTTAGATTGGAATACGATGACCTCAGAATGGTCAGAAGTGAAGTTGATGAGAAAAATACTGCCATTGCTGAACTAAAGAATCAGCTTCAGATGAGCAGCAAGCAAACCCTGGAGCTTCAGGGGTTGATTAATGATTTACAGAAAGAAAGGGAAAAATTGAGACAGGAAATTGAAAAATTCCAAAAGCAAGCTCTAGAGGTATTCATACATATTTTGATCCCAGCTTTACTGTCTCTCAGATACATAATTAATTGCAGTGTCCATTTGAATCAACTTAATTCACTCTTTGCTGTTTGAGTTCAATCACTGTACTTGCGACTAATATTCCCTTTATGGTCCTTCTCCTTGTTAACTTTTAAACAAAACCAGCAAAATTTGGCCACTTCCTTAGCCGCTTTACTCCCTTGGAGCTGTGCTAGGGAGCTCTAAGCACAGTCTTAACTGTCTAGAGCCTTGACCTCAGACCTTGCCCCAGGAGAAACCTGGGGTCTGTGCTAGTGTCCACCATCTGTCCTAGGGGAAGATGAGAGTACATGGAGTACCACTGTGCTTTGCTGTGTACCATGCTGGCTGTGTGCTTCCCTAGGCTGTTTCAGCCAGAATGGGTTAAAGCAGTCCTTCAAGGCTGACCTGAGTGCTTTCACAAAGTATACCAGCTAAAAACCCCAGACCCAACAAACTGTCGAAGTGGGTAGCTGGGTAAAGTGTTGACTACAAGTGAGGATTAAAGATCATGTTGTCAGCTGTACGTGAGATACTTAAAGCCTACATTTCATTGACTGTTTGGGGGGTTTATATTCCTGAATCACTAAGGGCATTTGGAAATTTTATTAATGGCCCTTATTAAACTTGAGGTGACAGCATAAACAAGTTAAAGAAAACATCTGTTCATATTTCATTCTTCTGCCTGGTTTCTCTTCCAAAGAGCTGCTATTTAAATATACACAAATGAGCACTTATGAAAATGTGGGTTTTTTTGGTTTTCCTACACTTGCCCTTTATTTTTTTCTCATTCCCACTCTCAGCTATTCTTTTCTTTATTCAGTTTTTCTTTATTTAAAAAATCTTAATCCTGATTTTTAAAAAATACTAACGTTTAGGATTATCTGACATCTGTGCATGAATATAAATGCACATATTACAAATATATAAACTTGTATTCTCTTAACTGTGGATACAAATGTGCATGCTTGTAGGTGTTTGTGTCTGTGTATACATATATGAAGATCTTAAGTGAATTAAAATGTAAAGCAGCATGGGTAAAATTGTTTGGAATAACATATAAAACTAATAGGAAAGTGAAAATTGAGTCATATATTTCCTTTTTATCCATGTATGACCAGTCTTTAGCTGATACAAATTCAACCAGGTCAGTAGGACCAATCTAGGGTACATCTGCTGAGTATCAGACTCTTAATGAGTCCGAATGCTCTGTGTATTTGTAGGTGTACTATGAGAAGTATTAGAAAGTTACAAAGAGCTAACCAAA
>JBCJKH010049398.1:0-18247 GCA_039877255.1 Loriculus beryllinus
TGCTCCATCCCTGGCAGTGTTCAAGGCCAGGTTGGACAAAGCCTTGGGTGACATGGTTTAGTGTGAGGTGTCCCTGCTTATGGCGGGGGGGTGGAATTAGATGATCTTAAGGTCCTTTCCAACTCGAATGATTCTATGATTCTAAGATAGAATAATTCATCTTAACTTGGTGCAAATTAAGCATTACCATGAGAGATTTGATTCACTGAAGTTCTTTCCTGGCTGGGAGAATCACGCCCTGACTGTAGCAGACCTAAAATTAAAAATTAATATTCCCTGTTTGCTCTGCAGTAGATTAAAGCACTTGGCAGTTCCAGAGAGGTGTAAACTGATGTGTTTATCTGAAAGAAAGAAACAAAAGTAATTTCTGTCTGTGAACTGAGGTCTTTAAGAACCTTTAAGTCAATAAATGCATCCTCCATTTTTACTCAGACTCTGTTGTCATCTTTCAATGTTCTTCTAAGGGCCATGGATGTATGTTACAACTGCAGCGTTAGGGTACCGTGTTCCTTGTGGATAAAAAGCGAAAAAGCTTTATAGTTATTAATGGAGTCTGTGAAAATTAAGTATTTCTTATTGAATTAATTACAAAGGATCACATTAATTGTACGTGTGTGAGTCCAGTTAAACCCCTGACATACGGGGTTTTACACTGTCCAAAACAGCATGGTCAATCAAGGTGTCACGAGTTTGGTAGCATCAGTGTTTGTCATCCTGTGGGGCACATTCCCTTTTTACTGGGATTCACAAAGGAGGGTCCAACTGCAATTATGTCTAGTTCCTGGTGCTATGCAGTCTGCAGCAGGCACTGTGGGAGAAGGGGAGGAAGGTAAATCTGTGCTTGAAGAGCAGCTATGACACAAAATTTATTATTGGCGGCAGAACTAAGTATTGTCAATCAACAAACTCTCCTGATTTATTAAAACAGTCCTCTGCTCTTCCAGTAACTTACTGTATATCTGTAGTTACAGCTCATGAAGTCATTGCATGTTGGTCCAGAGCTTTGCAATTAATGATGGAATGTCTGAGTGGTCAGACTACATTCTGGACCATGCCCACAGCTTGCTTTGTGAGCAACACAAGTACTAGATCCTTAAATTGGTGCTTCAGATTGTAACAAACAGGAGAAAAGATAAACTTCACAGGGCTGTAAAGGAAGGATTTTTGTTGCTGTTCTTTTTACTGTGAAAATGGAGAAACGTTAGAAGTTTAACTTTATTGACCGTGAGCTGCTGCACAGGGGTTTGTGCGCCATACCAGCGTGACAGCCTATGGTACAGAAATGCTGTCTAGTGGCACTTCCTCTTTGTGTATATAGTGGTCAAAGGGCAGAGATGTTTGGGGTTCCCTCCTCTGACTCTCAGTCTTATGCATACTTACTCAGGGTGTAACAGGCCAATAAAATGACAGCATGTCTCAGCTGTAAAGGAAAAGTGACGTTGTTCACATCTGTAATGGTCAGCAATGATGCAGCAGTACCTCAGAGTCCCAAATGGCACCCACTCTCCTTTCTGTCTGCAGAAGGAAGATAAGTATAGGAAACTTGATTTCATCTCTTAAACTTAGAAAGGTCATTTGACTGTTTTGTTGAAACTTAAATTTAAAACATCTGTTCATACAACATAGTGGAAAAGGCTACATCATTTCTACATGTGAAGTTCAAGAGGACAAAGGCAAACCAAAGTTCCAGAATAATGCTCTGGGAGCTGTGTGGCTTCAGATGTTTCTCTGAAGGTATGTGGAGGCAGTCCCATTGAGTCCATGGGTTTAAAAGAAGTAAAGTTGTATAAATATGTAAGTTTTACCATGACCTCACTAAACCAGAATAGGTAATGGTTTCGATCACCAAGCACACTGGAAACCTAAACAAACCACTTGGCCAACGTCTCCTTTGGCTTTTCAGCATCCTGGATGATTAAGCTGCACATTCTAGAAAAAGTATTTTGAGCAGCTTCACAGTGTAAATGGACTTCAGTAGCATCAACGATCCTCATGTTTGGGTTTAATGGTGGTCAGTTCACAGCACAGCATCAGTACTGATGGAAAATGTTACTTTTAACTTCTCAGCAGTAGCTTCTCTTTAAGTTTCTTAATGGAACATTTTGCCTATTTAAATATTAGAGGGACTTTTGAAATGGTTGTTTCTCATTTGGTAGATTACTCCAGCTGCAAATTGCTAGCTTTTCGCAGGACCTTAATTTATAAATGGTTTCCCCTTAACATTAACTTCTCAGTTGTCCACTTGCCATTGTGTCCTTCCTTTTATATTAAATTATATTATGGGGAACAGCAACCTTGAAGCTTAATGTAAGTAAAACCTGCTGTCATGGTATTTAGGCTGTGGTTGTGATGGTCTTCAGGGTTTTAACATAATTTTTAATAGACATGAATTTCTTAATTTTATATATTCTAACTCAATATTCAGTTTTTTGTGAGTTGACTGTACCTTCAGCAGAGTTCTGCCAATATACTGCAGCCTTCATCATCTTTAGTTTCTCAAAACAGTTCTTTGGCTTTCTTGTTCTAAAGAGGGTGTTGGCTTTGTGATAATGACAAATACCCGTTCATGCTGAAAACAGGTCTTTCTTCAATCTATACTAGCTTTGGGTTTTGTCTCTGCATGTATGCTTCCTCTGGGCCAAGTATGGTGACCACTGTGTAATTTTAAGTCAGATGAAAGATTAATATTTAAAAAAATTATTTTTTTATTTATTGATTTATTTAATTTATTAAAAATAGTTAAAATGTTTTTAAGAGTAGATCTTTTCATGGAAAAGAAGAACTCGATAAGTACACGAAATCAGTTTTCCGTTAAAATGTCTGGTGAAATGCATGAAAATTGAGAGCTATAAATTGGATTAGGGTTTTGATTTTCAAAATGAGCAGGATAGTGGATTGAATCTTCAAGACTGGGACAATTTTCAGACTAGTGCATGAGTCCAGACAGGTTGGATGGAATATTTTAGAAGACAAGTGAGAATCCCCCAGTTTCTGATGGGAACAAGTGGGAGCTGGGCCCCTCCGTGCTTATTTTATTCTCTTTTGTTTTCAATTTTAGAAGGGGAGGATGTGCTAGGCTTTCTAAGAACATGAGTCATGTGTAATTGTGCTCTATGTCCTACCCTCTTTTATTCTTCCTAAATAGCTTGGAATCTGCTGACAAATTTCAACCAGATTTCACTGAACTTTGCGGAAGTTGAATTGTCTCTGGGGATTCTAAGCTCTTGTTCCAAGTTGTGAATTTTACTTGTGTGGGAGAGACAGATCCAGGTTAGCTCCTCTGCTGAGGAGGCTGCAGCAGGGTCCTCACAGCCATGGCCCCAGGTTAATCCTCATATACCTGCTGGCCCAATAGCTGGGAGGTACCAAGCTTCAGCCAGGCCCTGCTTCCACTGCCTGGTGCCCAGTGGAGGTGGTAGCAGGGCATAAAAGGGAGCAGGGATTAACGGTGCTGGGGTTGGGTGTGTGGGAGTGTGGGGACGAGATGTCCATAGGAAACCAGGCATCATTCGCTGCTCATGGAACAACTTGTTGTTTTTTCTAAATCTTCCTCGTAGTCCAAAGGCTGCCCAGTTGAGGTAAGTGCGCATGGAGCAAGCACATCAGTAAATGCTACTCATCAGCTTCTAACTGCCCTTCTCTCGATCCTTTCAAAATGCCACCTGAAAAGCTCTTCTCCTTTGTCTCTGCCTCTCAAATGTTCTCCTTTTTCCTGCTCTGCAACTGTCAAGCTTTGCATATAGCTATTTATAAAGCCCTAACCACCACTTTATTGATTTAGGATTTTTAGTTTGTGACTCTGTGATTTTATTATTCTGGAAATAATTTTGTGATGTCTTTATGTGTAAAGCTGTGCTATAAAATAAAAAATGTTTGTTTCTCCTCTCCCCTTTCCTCCCAGTTTTATTATTATTCCGCCCTGGAATCTTAGGCATGGTGGCAAGATTCTGGGACATTGGATTAACTGTTTATGATCAGCATCATGTTCAGCCTGCACAATAATGGAATGATAACATTTCCAATTAGGGAGTATCATCTTAACCTTGGATGGTGCTCATGTTCCTGTGTGTAGTTAGTAACTCTCTGTGAAATAGAAGCTTAAGCAAGCCATGATATCAAATGCATGGCTGTCTAGAGATGTAGTATGTTGTTGTACAGACCAGTATTCCCTCATGAATGTAGTCAATAAAATTACAAATGGCAGGACTGTTTGTACACTTGCTCATACATGTTAAACTGTTGCCATCCTTTGGAAAGCACAGAAAGAAACCAGGAAGCACACAGCTGGTTTTAGCACTTCCTGTGAGATGAAGTTAGTACTAACAACAGCCAGAACTCTAGAAGTGCTGAAAATTTTAAGTACGGCAGATGTTCAGGAGTGATTCAGAAAAATTATAATATAAAAACTGTTGCAATAAGTTTGAATGTTTATCCACGTTTCTGAAGTGCCCTTTTCAAACGGGATCTAACCAGCGTTCTCCTCTCAGCGTCAGAATCTCACAGCACATAATTTAATAAGAGAAAGTAGATCGGTGGCCCAAGAGAAACCTAGCATTGCGTGGTCTTGTGACCTCATTACACAGGCAGTCAAGAGCTTGGGGGGGTGTTAGGGTAAGAAAATGTGTATAAACATGGAAGGGAGGAGTGAGAGGGGAGAGTTGAGATTTGCTACAAGTACAGAGCAGTACAAGTAACTGTTGTAGGTTTGAGGGGTTTGGTTTTTGATTTTTTTCTACCAGCCAAAACAAAACCAGTTCCATGTCATAGAAACTTCTTGTTCAATCCAAAACTCTTTTATTTTTTCATATTTTTAGTCCTTAAAAATGAATCTAAACATCAAATATTTATTTAAAAAACAAAGAATGCTTAGGAATTTACAGTCTGACAGCCCAGGTTATTTACCGAGGTTGGCACATGGCTGTGGACAATGTAAGCTGAGCCGGAATTTCATTTTTCCTGTGCCTTGATCTTACTCTTCAAGTACTGATAATTTTTTTGCATCATCATAAATCAAATAAGATATTTGTCAGATGTTCACATCTGACAGGCTCATAGCATCGAGGCCACAAAATATGAGAAACCAGTGAAGTCTAGGCTGACTGCTTGAGCGTTGAAGTAACTCTTGTATTTTATGTATGTGGCTGTATTTGTAAGTGTGCCTGTTCTTGCCAGGTTTGTACATTAACGAAGGAAGATAACCGGAGAGTGGGGGTGATTCCAAGTGATGAACAGCTCCATGTGTTACCTCTTTACAAAATTTCACAAACAGATGAATTTGGCACCGAGGAGGGACTGGAAGCCAAGATAAAAGCCGGAGCCATACAGGTGCTTACAGCTTTTCCCAGAGAAGTACGAATGTTAGCTGAGCCACTCAGAGCTACAAAGAAGAGGAAACCAGACACAAGGAGGACCCCGACTGAAAAGCAGCCATTAATAGATAAAAAATACTCAACACCAGTAAAGCTGAAAACTGAAGCCTCAGAAAATCTTGGCAACCCTTTGCATTGTTTAGGTGAGTCCTGCCTTTTAAATTCTGCCAGTCTCTTCTGATACTATGTTGTTTCTTGCCCATCTGAGGGAAAGCAAAAGCTCCTTAATACTCAGTTTTATAAAATACTTGTAGATTCTGCATTCTAAGGGCTAGTGTACAAGTCATTGCAGTCGCCTTCCATATGAAGACAGGCTGAGAAAGTTGGGGCTGTTCAGCCTGGAGAAGAGAAGGCTGAGTGGAGACCTCATAGCAGCCTTCCAGTATCTGAAGGGGGCCTATAGGGACGCTAGGGAGGGACTCTTCATTAGGAACTGCAGTGATAGGACAAGGGGTAAACAGGAGAAGTTTAGATCTGATATAAGGAAGTAGTTCTTTACTGTAAGGTTGGTGAGGCACTGGAATGGGTTGCCTAGGGAAGCTGTGAACGCTCCATCCCTAGCGGTGTTCAAGGCCATGTTGGACAGAGCCTTGTGTGACACGGTTTAGTGTGAGGTGCCCCTGCCCATGGCAGGGAGGATGGGAACTGAATGATCTTAAGGCCCTTTTCCAACCATAACTATTATATGATTCTATGATGCTTCTACCTGACATTACCAAAGGGCAGGATTCACTTCCCCTGTCTTGGTGATCTTAAAATTCAGAGGCTGGTCTATGAGGGAGAGTCAACAGAGGAACTAAAAAAATATTCAGAAGACAGTTCATCCATCCCATGCTAACACAGCAAAGCTAAACTGCTATCTGGAGGTACCTGTCTCCTTCCTCTGCTTACAGAGGCAGCCTAGGCAACAGCTTTTGGACTGGGCTCTGACTTTCAGGCAGCTAGCATCATGAGAGGTGCATACTGGCTCTTCAGGCAGATGAACAGAAAAAACCTAGATGAAAAAGGCCACATCTCCCCATGATAAATGGTTTGAGAGCACAACACTGAAACCTCGGGCTCTCAGTGTCGTTTCCTAAGTATAAGAAATTCCCTCTTTCTCCTCTTCAGGGCATTAAATATTGGACTTGCCACTAGAAGGAGACATAGCAAGAATCAGTCAGATCATCTCCAAATAATTTCGTTCTCCTTTGTGGACTGTTTTTTGTTTTGCTTTCTGTTGCTAGTCTCTGAGAACAAATGTACATTGTTTTCACCACATGTGCATGAAGAGAAAACATTTGTGGAGCACTGAGAGTTAACCAGTTCCTAGAAAAGGAGCTTGCAGATCTCGTAGTTGAATCTCTGTGAGCTAAATTCCTTGCAGCAAGAGGGCAGTGGTGCTCACAGAAGCAGACACTTGGAAAGCAGGGGAGAGCAATAGTGTTGTATACTGTCCTCTTTATACAGCACTTCCATTCAGCTGATTGCCAGCCACCACACATGGGACACCAGCATTACCATTCCCATTTCACAGGAAGGACAGTAACACTGAAGAATGGTAAGGTGAGGCAGTCACAGGCTCAAAGCTGACTGCAGAGTAATCATTCAAACCTGAGTTTGCTGCAAAGTCTCCCCTGGCTTGAGTTGTGGTTTACCCCATTCCTACTGTAGCTGAGAATGAGGAGATTTTTTATCCATGTTTGGAGATTCAAGGTACAAACTATATACAGACGTGTCAGGAAAGAGCAACAGGAAAATAAGTGAATATGTTCTTTTAAGTGGACTGTGCAATGTTAAAACAAGTGTTAAATTTCTTCTTCCAATATAGAATAACTGAGTAAAACAAATGTAAACTGCACACAATGCAATAAAAACCAAATGTTCCATTTTCCATTTCTTCTTGATACAACTGTTTGTTTTAAACATATAAAGATTAAGGGAAGAGTCTTGAATTTAATTAAATCCCAAAAGAACTAATGATATTTATGCATATTAAATTTTTAAAGGCACTTGTGGCTGTTCAGCCAATCATTCACTGGACTGTCATAACATGCCTCCCAACCCTAATTTAAATTCGAAAGAAGAGATCCATGAAAAAAAAAGTGTGCAGACAGTAACCTTTTCACTGCACATATGTTTAAGAGATAAACGCCCATCTAACTTTAAAAGGCAACAAATCTAATAAATGGCCACATCATCATAATTCAGCAGCGGAAAAAAAAATCAATGCTACTAATTTCGGAACTGCATCTCTCAGGAAAGTAAATTAAAACATCAATTCAAACCTACTTTAAAGACTTTATAAGGAGAACATTGATGTCTTAACACAGAAACTCTCAGATAACTCTAGATGAAGCTGGGGATTTCCTAGAGCTGTCATGTAGGGAGTGGTGTTCGGTGTGGCCATCTTTGGAGCACAGCAGGAAGCTCCACTCCATCACTTGTTTTTTTGCCTTCTCTAGTCCTGTACCTTCATAAGCCAACAGGTACATTAGGTCCTGTCAAAAATGTCTCAGTGAGAGGAAAAATGCTTTTTTGCCCTTTCTGCAGTAAATCAAGGAAGCCTGTGATGTGGCCCTGAATAAGTCTCTGGCCAAAAGCTACAATCTCTGAACCTTTTCCTGTGTCACCAAGTTGGCTGCAATTGCAGGTTGCAAAGTCGCAGGGCTTCATATTCTTCCACTCCGTGTAATTTCCCTGCCTTGTGTCCTCAACATTTTGTTATCCCAACTCTTACACAGTCATCTCTCCCACCTCAAAGAACAAACTCCTCCTCTGTACATCTCCTAAACACTAATAAAAGACATTTTCTCTTCCACCTACCTTTCAGCATTGACATACAGCATTAACCAGGGGTAAGTCTGAAAGCTCAATGAAGTACAGTTTCTTGCTAAACAGAAGGTCACAAATACTGCTCCTGCTTCTCTCACAAGCATTTCTGCTGATTTTCTTGAGTAAGGATTCAGACCCTGTTTAGAAAAGCAGTTCCTTGCCTATAGTTAAGCCTGTTTTTTGATTTATTAATTGTAACAGCCATTAACTACTGCTGTGTTCTTGTTTATGAGAGACTCTTCAACCCTACTTTGCTGATATGACACAGCCTTTGCCAGGCACTTACCTATCAAGTACTCCAGCCAAAACTGGTCTGTCTCTGGCTTGTAGGGTCGGTTGAAGTCAACCTGGATTTGGAAAATCTGTCCCCGACGCACTATCAACTTGGGACTGTAGTACTTGTCAGTGTGGTGCTGCTGCTTGTTGATCTCGTGGGGTTCCTTGAACATATGAATGTCCACAACACGCAGGTAATCTGCAGAGACATGTAAATGAACAGAGAGGGAAGGACTCAGTATGTTGGAACATCAACATTAATATCAACGTTGTTAGAGGCCCTGTTCTCCAACTCCTCAGCATTGCCCCATCAAGGAACACTGCGCAACAGGGCACACTGGATCTATTTGGGACTTATATCTTCCAGGGTGAGCAAGAAACTTATGGACTGACACTTGTCTGCCCACCTGCCATTTTCACAGAGGTCGCAAGGCTTCTAGGGAATGGCTAAAGCAATTGAAGAATGAACAGGTTTCTGTGGGTGGAAACTTGAATGTCCTCAAGATGGGCATATTCCTTTGGCATCAGCTTTCTGCAAGTCTGGGCCTTCTTTTCACAAGTTTCCCAGAGCAATCTGTGGGCCTTGACAGTTGTGCCTTCATGTCTCACTTCTTGTGGCCCTCCATTTGCAATATGCGAATTTATAGGGCTTTTGTGACACTTAAATATGTTAACGTTTGCAAAGCACTACCACTCTCGAGAGCTGAAGAGCCCCAGAGGCAGTTAATGATCTTTCATTCAGCTGAGAGCTTGGATTGCCTGTATTAAATAAGGTTCTGGTGTACTGTATGTGTCTAGACTCAGCTTCTTAGTACACCTCCAATGCTATTAGTGTCTTCTTATGAAAACTAAATATAACACTACAGTATATAATTACAGAATAGAGTTATAGGCAAACAGCAGTAGGTATCCGTAACATGCACGAGCAAATCTTCGCTCTGTTCAAATTAGGGCTGTCCAAAAGCCTACCACTGCTAGAAGATAGTCTGCTCAGCTAATGTCCAGTGGAGGCATTAGGATAGCCAAAGGCACTTGCAGTCACCATGAGCTACACGACTGTACCATACCAGGAATCTTCACAATGGAAGTCTTCACACGCAACAAGCAACCACATGAAAATGAAAACGGACATCATTCTTTCGCCTACATGCTTGGGCAGCTAGTCACAAAACCTCTGCCAGGATGACCATTACTGCTCACCACCATGAGAGAGACAGAAGAGTAAAGCTTGATTTGCAGCTCTCAGCTTGCCTTTCCAGGTGCTGACAGTTAGAAACTGGGTAATTTTTGCCTTTTATACTGATGGCAACAGAGCCAAACTCATGCCTGGCTAAAAGAGGTGCACATTTACAGCAGCTGGTGGAGCTGTGTGTACTCATGATGGTGGTTAATTTGGCCTGTTACTGAGTACACTGTGAGCAGAAATGATGTGCTCAGTGAATGAATTGGATATTCAAGTCACTGAAGGCTGAACACAACCCATTTCACAGAAGCTCACAAAACAGCTTTGCACACTGTTTTTCCTTGAGGGCAAGGGAACACTGCATAGTTGCCAGCTCTAGACAAACAGCAAAGCAACTCTTTCTGGGGAGCAGTCATTCTGCAGGGATGCATTCAAGACATTAGCAGTGTCCTGCAGGCAGCAGCTCCCCTGGACACCAACATGATCTTTCTCACGCTCCAACCAAACCACCCAGCCTGAGCTCTGGGCTACAGATAACAGGAGAGGGGAAAATAAGGGCAGCAGGAGTAGGTCCCACTTGTGCATTGTCACCATCAGCTGCCTCACCCTGCAGGAAGATGCCGAAGGACACAGCAAGATAAAGAACCTTTCATGGAAAAGTTCTGGACAACTGAACCCCAAACCATGCTGCTAACCTTAACCTGAGGAAAGGCTGGAATACCTGTTCAATCCTGAGCCAGGCTAAAAGTCCCATGGTAATGTTATTGTTATTCTCTGCTCAATTCACCAGGCCTCTGGACTAACTTTTGTAGATCCCCACTTGGCTTTAGCACTGGCTGAAGATGGTTTTTGTGTAAAACATTAAATACATTTTGCTCAGAAATCGTTCTCATTGCCCCTCTGTGAAGTGGAACATGCTTTGCCTCTCTTCCTGCAAAAAACTGATGATCGCTCACAATAATGCTGACAAAGCTCACAATCAAATTACATGAGGTGGGGATTTCCTGGAGGTGGGTAAAATGGGGGCAAGGAAGAGGCTCTCCCCTTATCTGCCCCAACCCCTCCCAGGCTGAAAGCACTGCACGAAAAAACTGCATGTCTTGGGGCTCTGTTAGGGGTGAAGCTATCAGTAAGTTTTGTTCAGCCTCTCCCTCCTGAGGAAGCATACAAACGGATTTGAGGGTTTGTTGTATTTTCATCTCACGTTCTGAAATAAAAGGCAATAGTGACCTAGCCATTCCTTCACACTAATCCTTCGAGGAACTGGAAAGCTGAGCAACCCTGGGCCTTCAGTTCACCATTTGCTGCATTTCATCTCAGGACTTACATGGCTCTTGTTAAAACACAACCACACACATCTGTGGACAGCATAGTCCACTTTCTGTCAGTGTT
This sequence comes from Loriculus beryllinus, assembly GCA_039877255.1. Lineage (NCBI taxonomy): Eukaryota > Metazoa > Chordata > Aves > Psittaciformes > Psittacidae > Loriculus > Loriculus beryllinus. Next base: position 11,035 of record JBCJKH010049398.1, read on the forward strand.
AGAATGTATATTGAACTTGCCAGGTGTGTGTGTGTCACAGGCTGTGACCGAGCCTGTGTTACTTTAATGGTAATTACAGAGGACAAAACCTAACAGAGTAGTGCGATGTGCTAACACCATCACTAGGGTGCAATCAAAATGAAGGCTCCAGTCTATGTTCATCTGTTTGTGAGGGACAGATGTGGCATCTGTCCCTCACAAAAGGTCATCATCAAGACTGCCTTCGAAGACAGGTCCATATGATGGTTTACCTTAGCCTGGTTTGGTGCCTAGTGCAAGCAGGTTTGCTGCACAGGAGGCAGCAGTCTGATGCTTTCTTAAAGCTTTTGCAATGTTAAGCTTGCATGAAAATAAATGACCACAAGTTTGAGTCATTTATTTGAATAACAAGAATAGCTTTCAAACATCAGGTTTTCTTGGAGGTCCAGAGAGAAAGGGCTCTGGATTACAAACCCAATAGCATGAGTTTCCAAAGGGGGTGTCCATCACTCTGCTAAGAGGGGAAGCACAATTCTTTGGTGAGTTGCCAAACTTTGCAAAGAAGGGCTTGTGGGGAGCTTGCAGACTGCGGGGCCGCGGGGCTGTGTCCTCCCACCAAGTGGCTGTAAGCACCAGGCCCACTTGTAACACATTGCAGTGAGATGAGCTGGCGAAGTAGAGCCAGGGGGAGGACACAGCACAGGCGTGCTCATGGAGATACAGGCTTCTTGATGAAGAAGCACTCGGGGGCTGCGCATCCTCCTCACTGAGCATCTCCTCCCACAAGCAGGTCGGGCTCCAGCAGCAGGCAGCCCACTGACTGGACTGGGGAGGCAGTGGTCCCTGGCAGCATCTACTGCTTGCTCCGGCTGTGATTCAGCTGAGTAGAAGTGGGTGTCAGCAGAGAGCTAGTCAAGCACAAGGTTTTACCTCATCCTGGAGTAGTAGCTAAAATAGGTCAAATGAATCACACCCTAAAAATGCCTGTTTCTCTCTGTTGGCTGTCAAGGGAAACGAGGGTGACTAGCTCAGCTGTAGACACCTACACTGCACAGATCAAGGGAAGGATTCAGTTAAGTTTAGGCATCTAAATGAAGTGAGCTTGGTATGTAACCTGTTATTATGGTCAGTTGGTGGCTGGTTGTTACAGCCAGCAAAGCTGAGGGAAGGCTACAGATAACCCTGGAAGTGACACCCACTGCCTCACTGGACAGCCTGTGCCTTCACCTCTACTCTCTGAATAGCTCTGTGTTGATTACAATCTGGCACATGTCAAAACAGTGATGTTTGGATGTTTACTGCAGGTGTCCTGTCCTACCCCAAAGGCTAGGAAACTCCTTAATTGCAGCAGCAGCAGGGATAAAAGCATTTACATGCTTTGTTCAGTGTGTAATGGCAATGACATATGGGAACCACTACAAAAAAGATTGGACAACACAGAAATGTAGAGGTGTGCAGAAGGGGAAGGAGGTGGCACAAGCAGTTTTCCGCAAGGATGTGCTTGTGGCAGTAGAGCTCCTTCATACTCTGTTGCTCCTGCTCTGCCTGCACTCACTTTATTCCCTAAGCACAACACTGCGAGTGCTCTGGGCAGGCTCAGCTCCTGAATATAAGTCCCAGCCTGAGCTCCATTAGGCTATAAACCTTTAATGTGGTCTGACAGGTGACTTCTGCATCCGGCCCAAAAGAGTGTGTCCAGGGACCCCACTTACATCAGCTAGTATCAAAGGCTGATGTGCACTGAAACAGCAGCACTGCTGCTGTCCCTTCCCTTCAGGTCACCCATTTCATGTTGTTGCCGCAAGCATTACAGAGCTGAACTGCACAGCAGAGCTGATCTAGCGCTACAAAAAGAGCTTTGCTGTCATACACAGATTTATTTTTCAGTCATATCAGTCCAATAGCCAGGTTTACCCTATGGTCACACAAACCCTGGCTTTGGACAAGGGCTGTTTGTCTCACCAGCAGCATCACCCTAAGCACGTGTTAGGCTCCTGCCTCAACTCACTTGACCTGACATTCCTAAGTTTCCATGGCATTTCTGAAAAGCAAGAGGCTCCCACCCACCAGCACTGCACTTCATTCAAAGCATCATGTGAAGCACATCAAAAAGCAATAGGAATCTTTCTTCTGGTACTGGTGGGCTTTAGCTACAGGCTGCATTCCTTCTAAGGTATCCCACACTTACACATCCCCAGCTTCTGGGAACATACTGGGTTTGAAATGATGTCTAGTCAGGACCTGTGCCGCATTACATTTGACAACTTAAACACACATACTTGCCCCAGAGCTACAGGGTTGTTTGAAAAGGTTCAAGTGAAATTTCTACAGTCTTCACATGGCAGTTGGTTTGCTCAGGCATTTTTAAAAAGAAATGCTTTTAAAAGAAAGGAGGGTGTATTAAAATGGGGGATGGGGGGGTGGGGGAGGGGGGAGGGATCTGTGGTTAAGGCACATGATTAGGATTACAGAAATAATGCTTTACAATAGAAATCTGAACTTGTCACCTAAAAGTGCCTGTTTCCCAGTGTGCAAAATGCAGTAATTAATGCTTGTCTACATTTATTAAGCACTCTTTCAACCCTGGATGAAAAGTCCCATAAGAGTATTAAGTATTATTACATCTGGCTAACCTGAGTTGCCATGTTCTACAAGTTCTGCTGTTCATTTCAAATAGGCCAAAAAAATAATGTTGTTTGGTTGGCGACTCCCTCAGGAGACTACATGGATTTCTTTTAAACCAAATCTTCCCTACTTTTATTCAGCTTCACTACAAAGAATCAGCGCTGAGGATGTGGTTTGATTTACCCATCCCCTACAATGATATTGTTTTGTCTCCCCAGCCAAATGATTGAAACGCTTTTCACAGGAGAAAAATTAAAAATATGGAGATTCCTTTCAGTTTCACATTCATCTTTGTGAGTGAGCTGAACATCTAGCACAAGTTTTCCCTGCCAGACAGCATTTTGCAGTAGTTTCACAGGCAGTTTAAGGTCATACAAACCAGAGGGGCCATTAAGAGGTGAGGGTGTTTTTAGCTAGTTTTCTCATGAGAAGCAATAAAAGCTATTTGAGATCAAGGCATGTAAGGAAAAAAGTGGTTTGGTTTTAATTCACAGAGCTGGGCAGAGGTAAGTTTGGAAGATATAAAAATGGACTCACGGGTTAATTGTACACCATACCTTTTGGATTAAATCCTCTAGGTATCAGTCCAAAAGCCTCTATCTCAGGGACCTCATTTTCTTCCTCATTGGAGTTGTTTGATGGGATGGCTCGTCTTCCATTCAGGGGAGGTTTCTTGTTTTCCTCGTTGGTGTTCGTTGTTTCAGACATCCTGTATTAAAAAATGTTGGAACACCATGAAAGAAAGAAAGAGTGCAAGGAGAGAGCAAACATGGGCCAGCATGGCACATACAAGATGGAGAATCCAGAAACAGTGCGGGGTATCAGTGAGCCACACATTTTTAAACTCACATAAACAAAAACTGAGAGGCAGAAAACATCAGTGTAATGATGGAGCACAGCTCTCTAAGGACTGGAAGGCATTTTGTGTTTGCCATAGTACATGAATTAGAAAAGAAGAGGGGCACAAGAAGGAGAGGGAAGCCTAACAGAAGTATTTGCCAAGAAGAAGCAAGGCATTAAAAGCATCAGGGAGTTTTAGGAGACAGAACTGGAAAATCATTCACTTTCCCACCCTCCAAAACAGCATTATTGAATCCAAAATAGCAAATTATATTTCCAGAAAGTGCATCACATACTATCTCCCTTAATAAAAATGACATGCAAAGTTATACTGCAGTCATCCCAAATACTACAGCCTACAACAGTCTGTGGATGAACTGCATTTTTGTCCCTATGCACACAAACACTCAGTATCTAAAGGGCTAGCTCCTGCATCTAGAGAATCCACTTTTGAGAGAGAGAAAGAGAAAATGGGAAAGTGGGAAAGAAAAAAAGAGGGGAGAAAAGGGGGGGGGGAGGGAGGCAGGAAGAAAAAAGCACTTATCCACTTATTTCTCTCCCACTAACGACCTTAAGGGAATTCTCAGATGTAGGCTGATCAGAGACTTCTTTTTGAGCTAGTCAAAACTGCTTTCACATCTATTTCAGTGTAAGCATGTAGCAATGAAAAAGCCATGCCATCCTTCTAAGAAAATATTCATGGATGAGAGCTCAACTTCTTCCCAAAGCTCCTGAAAACACAATTCAAAATGTGGCAATTATTTAACAGCAGTAAGCTCCTAAAGGCAGTTTTTTAGTTAGCAGGGGTACCTTTTTTCAGATAGTCTTTTTTTTTTCCCTTCTCCCTTGGCAGAATTTCTGAAGTGCAATAGAAGCCTGAAAAAGTTGGGGGCTTTTAAGTAACCTCTGTATATCCTCCTCCCTCCTGTTGCAATAGGACAGTGCAGAAAGGGCTGCCAAGCCCTCCCCTTCTTACCACCTCTGAGGATCTGCCACCGCTGCTGGCACGTCTTTGCTTACTCCCTCCCTTCCCTGCCTGTCTTACCCCAGCCCTGCTCATCAGGAGCATTTCAGAGTGCTTGGGCTAAGGAAACATCTTGAGCTAAGGAAACAGCTTGGGCACTGAGGTTTCAGTTCTTAGTGATACAGAGTAGAACTGCTCATGGCACAAGGGCTGGAAGTCTGGAGGGGGTTTTCTGAGAGACACAGCCCAAGGAGCCATGCTCACCATATTACCAGTTTTTAATGGTGTCTCTACCTCAGGCTGCCTGCAGTGCAACTTCAAGTGCCAGTTTTCATTGCACTCCCAGGCAGATGACAGTGATGGCTCCCTTGCCTGGTGCCCCATGGCAGTCCTTTCAGAGGACTGTGGGGCACATGGACATGGAGCGCTTGCTGGTGGCCCAGCAATGGCCTTTTCCTTGAGACCCTGTGTAGTTCAGGAGAGTGAAGGTATTTTGCACTAAACAGCTATGTTTAAGACAAATGACCTTCAGCTCTTGCCCATGATAAAATGTTCATCACACAATAACTGGAGTCTAGAGCAGTCTGGTGGAAACGTTTTAGTTCCACGTCAACTTTGTTCAGTTCCACTAAGCTCTAAGACAACTGGGGACTGTGTGATACCTTCTCTGTCAGACATAATTCCACAGACCAATGGAATGGCATAGAGAACAAGCAATGTATCAGGAAGAATTCACGACCATTTTCCTGCCAGCCACTGTTGTTTGGCAGCAGAGGTACAAGGCACCTACTAAGAGCACGCATGGGTAGCAGAGAGCCCCTCTTACACACATGGGACCTGCCATGGGCACTTACTTGCTTGAGCTGCATGGTAGACGAAGAAGTGGAGACACAGTGAAGAGGTCTCCACTCTCTTTCAGCCAGCTATGACTTCCAGGCCCACAGCAATAGTGAAGCTTCAAATGTCTGCTGGCTTAACACCATTGAAAACAAGCCAGGAGGCAGAAGTGGAGAGAATCGTGTCATGTTCCTGTAATGGGAAGCAACAAGTAAATCATCTGGAACACAGGCCCCCCAGCCTAGCTCCCTGGGGATTGCCCAGCCACAGCAAGGTAGTTCACATAAGCTGGGACACCTGCATAGCATGGGGGAAAGATGCCAGCTGGGGAACTGAAAGCAGCATGGATGCACCAGCATGACATTGCAGCCAGGCTAATGAGCCTGGTAAGGCTGATTGCCAAAGCACGGCACTGGGATGCCCTGCTTTTGGAGGCAGCCTTGCTATCCGCACAGGAGGGTTACACTGTGCTGTCTCATAGCGAAAGGGCTGGAGCTCTCCCCCACCCTCATCGAGCTGTTAGGCATGTAGCACAGAAAATCACCCAGCCAGAGGACTCCCTTCCCCTGCCCTGTGCCCCCAGGAACACAAGCACCCTGCAGGGAAAGATCTGGTCCTGTCACTGTCATCCGGAGCTGCGATTTCTATTGACTCAGTCTTACACAGATGGGCCCTGTGGCAACCATCTGGAGGGCAAGTGGCACACCTGGCACATGGGAACACAATGAGCTTCCTAGGGGAGGAGGCTGATTGACGGTTTTCTCCCTTTCCTTCTTTTTTTCCCCCTTCCACCCTGATTCCTGCGTGGCGTGGTGTGCTTTGTGCCATTCTCTCCTCTTCCAGCCAGCACTTCAGTTCCCAAAACTGCAGCTGCTGCGATGATGTTACAAAAACTGATATAAATATTGCCTTGGTGCCATGCCTGCTGGAGGCCTGCAACACAAATAAGAAATGCCGGCTCCCGAGGAAGTCATGTGCTTCCCCAAGTGGCTGCGGTGCTGTCAGAGCTGGGAGGAAAACTTTCCATCAGAGTGAGGAAGGGAGTGAACGGATGCAGCCAAACAGATCCCACTCCAGCCATTGCGCTTGAACAGCCAGCGGTTGTAGATGCCTCCCGTGCCCATGCACATCTCTCTGGGGCTTTTGGCAGAAGCCAACAATCACACAGAAAGCAGGGAGGCCAAAATTTTGGGCTGTAGAGTGACACTGCATCCAAGGAAAGTAATGTTCTCCATGCTGTAATTTATTTATTTTGGTGGAAGTGATGTAAATTCATGCATATGACAGCTCCAGATGGCAGGTATTTTCTCATTACCTGAACTTCTTAGCATTTGCTCTCCTTGCTTATTAGGCTGCACTGGCCTTAATTTAACTTCCATGGTTCGAAACTACTGACGTCAGGGCTGATGCAGGAGGGGGCAGAGAGAACACGAAGCCCTGGTTTTCCTGTAGGGCATTATATTTAATGAATGATGCACTGGGATGACCAGTAAAGGAGCACTCTTTCTTCTTCAAGCTGCTTCTGCACTGCACTCTGTGGGAAACCATAAACCCATGCCCATTTCTCAGAGGTGGCCTTCGGATGCTCCTGACCTTTGCAGGCATAGGCACACTTCCCTCTGCAATGGACTTTGGATGATGGACAGCCCTTCCTCCCAGTCCTCACAGAAAACCCCTTAAATAGCTGTAAAGCTTGCACCGTAAAGGGTATGCCAACTCCTTGCCGCTCATGGGTACACAGGGATCTGGTCAAGGTCATAAGCATCTACTAAGCTGGTGGTAGACTCGCTGCCTCCCCCAACACCTTCCTTCTTTCCTTCCTTCATCCATCCTTCCCTCCTTCCTTCCTTCCTTCCATCCTTCCTTCCTTCCTTCCTTTCTTCCTTCCTTCCTTTCTTCCTTCTTTCCTTCCTTCCTTCCTTCCTTCCTTCCTTCCTTCCTTCCTTCCTTCCTTCCTTCCTTCCTTCC
>JBCJKH010049400.1:0-14141 GCA_039877255.1 Loriculus beryllinus
AGGAGATTTTTTTTCAGTAAACCATTTTCCTTTCTCCCCCCCCCCCCCCCCCCCCAGGAATAAAGTTTCTAAGCTGTCTCATGCAAAACCTTCTACTCTGAAGAGCACACTCAAAAGATCTCACAGCTGAACTACCACAGCATTTACTCAATACAGTTTTCTACCATGTCCATATCACAGTTATGAAGAAACGTCTTGGCACACGTTTGGATGTTTGTGCATGGACATCTGCTCTCCACTCTGAATGCAAGATTTCTGCAGGTCCCTTATCCATGTGTCAACGGGAGTTTGATCTTTCACAGAGACATGCACTGGCGTGAACTTCACCCTAAGGAGTTAAATCAGCTTTTGCTATGGAAACTCTCATGATAAAAATAGATCCTCCTGCTCTAAAGGATTTGTACTGTGCATGATTTAAGGGGGCTTATTGAACTATCCTGTGCAGTTGGTTTTGTGGCACAGAATCATCTCTGTCAAACATTTCTTTCTTTCACCAAGACTGTTTGACTAGGTTTCACTGTACTGGCCATGTTGTGGGAAAATACTGGCATGTCCTTTTCAAATGGAAAAGGCAAACTTATGCTTCCTAGTATTTTGGCTAGAAATAGAAGTTTTACAGAGTAAGAGCATGTGGTGGTCTATTATTATTATACATAATCCTCCAACCTATCCCTTAGCATGTTACCATAAATCTTTAACAGTAAGTCTGAATAGATGTATCCAGGATCATGAAGAAGTAGTATTTCGTGTGACTGAAGACTTTTCAAGTCTACAAGCAAAACAGCTATTTCCAAAACATGCTAAAAAATTGCCAGCGAGAGACTACAGGCTATTATTTGTGTTCTTTGCTGGATTTGACTATCTAATGCTCTAAAACTGAAACACTACAATGGTGATTCTAGAAAATTACATTCAGAGCAGTTTTTCATGAGAGTTAGACAGACAGAGAGTTAGGTATCAGGAGTTTAAGATGATTTGAATGCAGAAATTATTGCTTGATTTTAGTTTTATTTTTTTAAGACTGCTATTCTGGGCACCCAGAAATAAACCACAAAGGCAAAGGCACATCCAGTCACCAGGCACGCCTGGAACAAAGCGACTGGCATGAGTTTCAAGTAAGGCAAAAGGCAACTGCCCAAAGAGCTATCTACCTTACTACCTGCCTAGGTAGTGCAACACACTGAGGATATGATCATTTGAATAAGAGGTACAGTATTGCTAATCCCAGCTTCTCACTTTACCCCTATATAGCATGTATAAGACATGAAAGTATTTTCTCAACAGTTTATGGACTACAAGCACCAGTGAGACGATGCATGTCGGCACTGCGATGTGCTTTAGCACGGCTGCCAGAAGAACTGTAACAATGGGCTTTGTCAGTGCACGCAACCACAGAACGTGGAGATGCTCCAGGAGTGTTGAATAGGCTCCTATGCCACACAGACAGCTGGAATGACCTGAAATTCCTGTCCCCTCTCTTGAAATAACCATGAGCAGAAGCAAACAAGGTTTCCAGGATGGAGAGGCCAGCCTGCCTGTGGGCCAGTGTGTCACAGACAGCAGCAGCCCTCCTCCACCTGCGGGTCTGCACTGCCCAATGCAGAGCAGCCATTCCCAAGGGGTTATCCTTCAGGCAGAGCTTGGGGGATCACACAGCCGTACACACATGTGCACACAAACACATCTGCACACACTCACATTTTCCAGCCCCTTAAAGAAAATAAATTGCATGAACGTCATGCATATTTTAAACGGATACCCTGGGGGATTTTCAGACCAAAAATGCCTTAACCAGAAAACTTTGTATTCTCCTTGCTCTGAAAAACTCAGAAGAATTCATATACAAACGATGACAAATACTTCATTCAAAGAGACAGTTACTCTCAGAGCAGAGGGAATAGGGCCAGCTCAAGTAGTTAGAATGGCTGCATGCAGCTCGCCCCTTCGCTTCAAGACCACAGGAATTGTTTATCACTGAGACTCTCCCAGGCTAATTGAAACCAGCCCTGACTTTTGAACCTGCCAGCACTAAAGAAACTTTAAGTGTTTTCTCCTACTGAGATTTGGCCTATGGGGACTGCTCATTGCTCACCCCTCAGTCATTTTCAGTTCACTTTATTTCCACCTTGAATGAATCTTTACTCTAAAAGATACTTAAGTAATTCTGTAGAAAAAGATTTCACTTACAGGACAACAAAGTTTTGAGACTGTGTTGCTCATGTTGCATCCTTCTAAGAACACTAAGTAAGCTTAAGCCTGTACAATAAGGACCCCCATTATAAGACAGTTTTAACAGTATCTTTGCAGTTTACATTTTACAACTGTAACTTACATCTGCAGCGTGCATCATGCTCTCACTTATGATTTCCACAAGCTCTTTGTAGCAGGAATTTGTGCAGGGAATTGGAAATAGAGTCCAGTCAACCTAAAACTAGTTCAACGTTTGCTAAAACCAACCTGAAAGACATGACCAGCTAAAGGCAAACTTCCCCAGTGGTACGTGCTACACTAGTCAGGTATGCTGCCTGCCCTACACACCAATGGGGAATGAAGTTTTTTCCAGTCCATATCTTCATTCGGGTGCAGTGATAACAGGACATGAATGTAAGATGCCTTCCTACACAAAAAACATGTTGGAAAGCTTCGTCACCATGACGCTCTACTGCTAACATGCAATCCACAGCCTTATCATTGATGGAGAAACCGATACAGGTCACAGCACCAGGTCCTGGCAGCTTGACATCCCAAACTCTCTCCCAGCTCTCCTAATCCCCCCAGGACACTGCTCAGCGCATCACAGATTAAGTCAGGACAAGCAGGCAGGCAGCAGCACATTTATCTTCTCTGCAAACATCAGTTCCAAGAGAGATTCCACAGATAAGACAAGTTCATTCAAATTCATTCATCTGAGAATAGAAACCTGAGCCAAAACTAACATGCGTTTTATGCTTATTTACAGACCACCAGAGACTAAAGGATTCACCAAGAAATTCACAGGTACCTTTTCTGCAACTGCAGTGAAATGCCACAGACTTGTCCTCCTGGGAGGTTTCACTGCACTCCAGCCTGAGGTTCAGTTCCTTCCCAGGGCTCCTCTTCTTCAGTCTTGCTCCAATCCTCAGTCATGCTGTGGAATTGACCTTTGCCCATTCAGCAGCAAAGAGGATACTCTATGCCTGTTGCTGTCTGGACAGACAATCCATCTCATTACCACAGGAGCTACAGAAGCCCACAAGCCCCAAGAAACTCTTGCAACTAGATCACAAAAATAACTTCTCTGCTCTCTTAGTTAAGCACATGCATCTGCTCAGAACCTTGGGACATCCTGAAGAGCAGCCCTACTCTTGTGCCTGCAGCCACTCTAGTCCTACAGCCCAGCACATTAATCAGGAAACAGACCTGTGCTCAAGTCAGCATTTTCAAGCTTCTGGAGAACTTGGCAGCATGTGAAGGTAATGAAGAGGAGCTACAGGCCTCACCTGTGCCTCCTGGGAGAAAAGGAGCAGAGTCTCAGGGAAGAGTAATAAAATGATTTAGATGTTTGTCTTCAGGATGGTTCCAGTATGCAGTGACCACGCTCTGTTAGATCCCTTGTTGAAAGTCCCTGCAAAGATGAGCTCTTTCTCTGTCATCTTCTCTACATGGTGCACACAGACATTAGTTGTCTCTGTATATGAAACACAATTAATGGCCTGGAAAGAAAGAGGCCAGTTAAGTTGAAACATTCATGCATGTTGTGTTCAGAGGAACCCATATTATCAGTTCATAAACAGTAGCCAGGTCATGTCCCACATGAATAAGGTAGCAGTGATATCAATGAAAAAGAGAGTGGGAAGAAAACTTTCTCAGTGAACCTATATCACAATCTCCTGCAGAAAAAAGGACAAACCCAAACTTCTTTTTCTCATTATACACCTTTTACCAGCTTTGCCTCTTTTGAGTGTGTAGCCAGCAGTCTGAGAACCTCATCAAAAGAGGGCACAGCCATACATCTCCTTGTGGGAATGACATGGGAGAGCAAACAGCATGTGACAGAGGTTAGTCACATAGCTAGATGATGTTTGGGTCTGGAGACTCTAGCTACTGAAACATTTCACTATGAAAATCAGGAGGGTGAGAGGACTATGTGCCTTGGAGCTCTATGTGCCTTGAGCCTCAGCCACTGCAGCAGTGAGTACTAGAGCAGGGGCTGGGGAAATAAAACCACCCAGGGATGTAATGGGGCTCCAGTGGAAAAGGGCACTTTTCCAGCTCAACTGTGCCCACATCCAGGCCCCTTCTCACTGCTCTCACTGACACCATTAACCATGAGGGTGATGGTTGTCCCCTGATCACCTCACTAAGAGGCTGTTGGCGATGCTGATGTGCCTCATGAGGAACAACAACTTCCAGGAACTCTGCAGGCCACAGCACCAGTATTTTCCACACATGCCAATACTTTTGAACTGATAGGAATGCTTGGGGGCTTTGGATTAGCTCCTGGATCTGGAACAGCCATGTCAGCACGGCACTGTGCCCAGGCTGAGAAAACTGGGGGCGTAAGAGTGAAGTTCACCTGGAAGTGGGACGGGGGTAAAACAGCTTGGGAAATGCTGACAGAGGCTGGTTGTCACTCAGCCTGTCCCGAGGAAGCCTCAGGAATGCCTTCGTGTTCGGTATCGGGCAGGGATCAGCCTGGCAGGCTTACACGTGCACACCGCTTGTTTCCCCTGGGACTGGAGCAGCAGCAGAAACATCCCGTCACCCCATGCATGGGAGCAATCCCAGTGCAAGTGTTGAGGCAAGTGGAGAGTCACCCCCGGCTTGACCACCTCTTCATGTCCTCAGCCCTCACGAAGGGAAGAGCTTCATACCATGCCGCTGTTCCTTCTCCACAGTGGGTATTTGCGCCCAAGCCTGTGGACATGCGCATATGTCATCTCACAACATGCAGCAAACCAACACCTCCTCTACCAAGATGATGCAAATGGACTCTGCCCGTGCGCTCTATGTGCTCTCAGTTGCCATATACAGCCCAGATGCCCAGAACAAACCATGCAGAGCAACTTTGCTGGTAGAGCATGAAGACGTCCTCGCAGGTGCTGAGGCTTCCTTTGTGGGACACATTGACATGTGTCAGTCTACAACAGTGCAAAATGTAACGACTGAACTGCTTGGTACTATGAAGAAGCCTTCCCTTTAGGCTGCAAAAATGAGATTGTGGGCTGCAAGTTTGTGTGTTAAGGAAGTGGGAGATGTCAGTTCAATCCTCCCTACCCCTTGAGGGGGTTCACACCTTTCACCACCCTGGAGAACACCCTCACCTGCAAGCTACAAGGTGTCTGGGGCAGGTCTCACCTCCACCCTCCTGCAGATCGCTCCACCGTGCACAGAAGGGTGAGCATCCTGGGTGCAATCTGTGCACACGAGTGGGGAGGGCACTCACCCAAGGGTGCCGATCCCCACCCAGGGCTGCCCACCGCTCTTTCCAGGGCGCCGGCTCCCGTGAGCACTCCAGGCTGTTGCAGGAATGGGGGGAGCGGGAGTGGGAGAAGCAGCACCACCGGCTCCTCCTCTGGCAGCGCTTTCAGAGGAGGTTTTGGCTGCCGCTGCATTCTGTACGAAACCCGATCTTGTCAGCGTGCGGTGCGCTCTGGGCATGCCTCCCACAGCGAGCCCCGCAGGGCCGGGCGCTGGGTGCAGGCAGCTGGGTGCGAGCCAAAGCCTCTGGAGGGAACGGAGCACACCAGCACCAGCACTCAGCACCCACGCCACGACAGCCGCAGGCAGCGGGTATGGGATCGAGAACAGTCAGCCGCTCACCTCACATGTGTCCACCCCCCAGCACGCTGCCTCTGAGACCTCTGCATTGGTGATGAATCGGGACAAAACTGTCACCCCCACCAGAGCCTGGGCTGCAGTGGCTCTGCTGGGTTCTTCCCTCCACAAGCAGCACACGGGATGACAAGGTTTATTTTCCCGTCTCATCACCACCACCAGAATAAACTGCGTTTGAGGTGACTGCAGGAATAGGATCAGGGACAATGGGATGCCCCAGTAAATGCAGTGCCATGCAGCGCAGCTCAAACTGCCCCATGGCATCACCACCGCCGAAACTACCCCAGCCCCTCAGTCCTGTGCTAGAGTAACACCCAGGGACATTATTTATAAGAACAACAGACATACCCTGACCATTGCCTGCATGTACATCCTTCACAAGAACGAGATGAAAAAACAGATTTGAACCCAATCTTTAGAGTAAGTGTTTAAATATTAAAACTGTACAGTCCAACGCTTCTAAAGAGTCAAAGAAGTCTCCAAGTCACAAATCTCCTGAGGCTGAGAGAGGCTGTGGGGCAGCATCCCTTCCCAACCACCCTGTCATTAACCCCACAGCCACTCACACTTCTTACGTTCTTCAAGTAAATTCCCTGCCTTCAAAATGGAAACACAAAACCAGTTTCTATTCACTTAAAACAACCACACACGTTAATTACAGCTATTAGAAGCTACTCTGTATTTATACTTAATAACAGCATCTTTATTGGGGGCTTCAGAGTTCACACTCATCTGACAGCCCTTTTCTGGAAGGGCTGAGCTAGATAAAGTTGCATGAACTTCACACTGGCTTTGCTCTGCTTGGGTGAAAGGGTTGTAGATTTACACTGCTGTGAGACAAAAATCTGGCTCTAAACCCACGAAATTACAAATCCAGCCTCTACAGCACAACACAAACTGAATTCAAATGCAGGCACAAAATATTTTCTTTTAAAAATTCTTGTGTTTTTAAGCAGGAATTCGTTCCAGCCCATGTGACTGTAGCTGGCAGCCAGCTTAGCACTGCTCCCTACTGTCAGTACTAAAACAAACAGAAATTTACTGCCTCCCCTCCATTCAACACTGTCACAGAACAAGTTCCTAAAAGCAAGCAGCGTATTACACCCCTTCTGCAGGTCGGAGGGTTCTCTGTTCATTAAAAATGGGTAAGCAGAGTAAACATCCCTCTTTGTAACCTCTCTTCCTTACCAGAATTACTCTTTATCTTTTTTCTCCCATTTTCCATATACTAACCCCAGCATTTGCACTCTGTTTATTATCCACCATAAGTCACAGCACGCCACATCCACACATTGCGTTGGACAGCTTCTGTTCCCCACCACCATGGCCTTACAAAATGCACATTGTGAGATTCATTTTGAAGATTAAGCAAGACTCTATTTGTTTTGTTTTTCACAAACACATGTACAAATAAAGCTTAATTGCCAGAGCAATGAGTTTCAGAAAGGGTATAGAAAAGCATATTGAAAATAACAGCTAAATAACAGCTAGAAGATGTGTGGGATGGGTCTTCGAGCAACCTGCTCTAGTGGAAGGTGTCCCTGCCTGAGGGTTGGAACTGGATGAGCTTTAATGTCTCTTCCAATCCAAACCAAACCACTCTGTGGTTCTATGATTCCATGTTTCTCACCTTTCCCTGTGCACACGAAACAGCAAATGTTGCCCTAACATCAGTAGTGGGGGGGAACCAGGGTAATGTCCCTGCCTCTGGTCACTTGCTTTCTTAAGCTGCAAGTCTTTGACTTGTCTGGAAGAATGGAGACTGAGGAAAAAGAGAGAAAACTGCACCAAAGGGGATGCAGAATGGCCAGAAAAGCATGCTCACATGTGCCTGCCGAGCCTCAGTAATAGAGAAGATGCACAGAAATTCACTCCAAGAGGAAGATTCAACTATTTCCCACTTCTTCATACAGCAACTGGCTAAATGTGGCGCTGCCCTGTGCCTACTTCTGCATATCAGCTAACAGAAATGATGCACCTTCAGGTGGCAAATGTAGGATCAAGATTTTTTTTTCTTCTCCTTTTCCTCCACAGCACCCCAATTCCAGTGTTTTAACAGCACCTCAGGCCCATTCCCCTGTCCAGTGTAGCAGGAGTGCATAGCTACAACACAAGACAGCACTGATCCTGAGTCTGACTGACCCGTGCTTGATAGCCCCGTTTTTTTTATAGGGTATTAGTTCATAAAAGATTCTGCAGATCCACCTAAAGCTCCTTCCTCTCCGAATTTCCTCATGATGCAATCCATTAAAGTTTCAGGATGGAAGGCCTTTATTACAGCATATGCTGAGGCTTCAAATGTAAAGCAACATTCTGAAAAGGCAGCATCTGTCTCTGCAGGCAGGAAAACCCTTTTGTTACCATATTGAGCTGCTACACATAGCAAGGGATGCAGTTCAAGCAGTAAACTCTTGATCTTCACTCGAAAGTCTCTACTTTCACTTATCAGCCTGACATCTCACAGTGGGGCCACCTGACCAGACTGTGGGGTTGGCTCCAGGGCTTGCAGACTGGAACCAGACCTCCGAGGGAACCGGGGCGGACGGAGGTGGCCAGCTCCCTGGGACCCTCCAACACAGTTCAAAGTGACATGTTTCAAACAGTCCTTCCCTCCGTACCCCATCGCCTTCAAAGCACAAACAGCTTTGTAGCCTGGAGCATGTAAAGGATTCACTCAGGGATGCACGGCAGTTGCTTTTAGGAGGAAGGAGTGCGGCTCTGCAGAGACATCCTCGTCCTGAGCGCTCCCAGGACTTTTTCTAAAGGAGTTTAAAGCTGAATCCGTTCTTTTGATTTCTGCCATCCTGTTTCTGCCAAATCCTTGTAGTTCTCTGTCAGAGCTCACACACAAAGAATTCGAAGCAGAAAGACACCAACCTCCAAAAAAAGAAATCATTTTTAGAAAAAGAAATAAAAGCTCCCCAGCAATTGGGCTCCGAAGTTCAAGACAAAACTTCTCTGAAGTCGAAAATGAGTTAACACATAATTAGGGGTTTTCCCAAAGAGACTGAATAATTTATGGAAAGTTACTGACATGTTCCTGACATGTTTAGTCCAGTTACGCCTTTGTACAATATTGGGCTGTGACATCACAGCGCCAAAAGACAATGTTTTCAAAAGAAAAATCAGTTCTTGTGAAGCCAAGAGAGCAGAAGCTCCAGAAAGTGCTAAACTTAGAGCATTCTCCTAAATTGCTATTTTATAAAAGGAAAAGGAAAACATTCCTGGCTGCATGCAATGTGTGCTGAAGTCACAGGATCCCACTTGTAACAACTTTCCTTCCCCTTGTCACAGCTTAAATTAACTGCGCTCAGGAGGCAAATGAACAGAACCAGAGCGCTCTGCCCAAGTCGTTCAGCAATTTGTTACCAGAATCATTCCTGGAGCAAAGACCTACCCACCACTGGTCAGAGAGAGTCACTCTAAATCTGAATGGGCAACTTTTCCGCTTTGATAAATGGACTAATGGAGCACATCTTTTGCAGAGAGCTGCAGGAGAGCAACTGTCCTTAAACAAAGAGAGGGTGCTTCTTTCTGTGTGAAGATACAGACACTGTTTATCTAATGGTTGGAAAGTTTACAAGAAAACAGCAAACTTCGTGCTGTGGTTGTTGAACTGAAGTAGTACTTTACTAGAACCAGGTTTTTTCGGTAATTTTGCGGTTGTAACAACTATTTTCTTTACATACTGCTATAGAAAAGGGACTCTTTTTAACTTAATTGAAGACACTATCAAGAGTAAATATACTGGGGCTTTTAATAAAAACAGTATGAGGAGAACATTCAAAGCTAAATAATCAGAAGCAATTTGTGTTCATGAGCAGAATGATGTGTCATTTTTTTCCCTTGCAACGCTCTGTACTGGATCAGTTTTGAGACTGTGGCAAACTTTAAACCTATCTTAAAATAATGAACAGCAGTGAGGGTTGAAGATAGTTTGAAAAATACGCTGGAAAGAGAAAACATATGCCACAGAGTGTGGTGCAAAAGTCATATTTCATGCATGACTTTAGAGAATGTTAATAAGGATTAGAACCATACTTCAGCAGAATAACAATCAGTCAAAGAAGTGTAATTAATTTTTCTTTAGATCTCTGTTAGACAAAAATACAGGAGAGATAGCACTGTTGCCTATAGATTTTGCTCCAGCTAAGAAATATAGCCCTTAAATACATGTTGTAATTGTACACTATAACTGGAGTGTAGTACATGACTCATTTGCTTTATAGTTGCTGGTTTTATAATATTATGAATCCAAAAATATTTTAAACTTCAATTTTTTTGCTTTGGCCAATAAATATGATTAAGATAATACAGCCAAAAACATATGTAAGCTGTGTATGTGGGACATATGGAAAGCAGATGTGTTCTTAATTTACATATGACCTAAAAAAATCAGCTGATTACCAGAGATGGTACTTTGTGAAGCTGTTTTGGACTCAGAAGCATTGTTGCTAGCTCAGCACCATTTAGGCAGTTTGCTTCTCTTGTGCCTGAAACCCCAAATGCAATGCTGCAGAAAGACTCCATCGCTGGAACAGCAATCACTTGGCTCCACACAGAACAGCCCAGAAATGGAAAACCAAGATCATTTGTTTCTAAACACAATTGTTATTGAAAGCCTCTCTTTAATATTTTAAGTGTATGTTCCAGCATATGCTTACAAAACTTCAGTTGTGCCCTTAATAAATGCTCTTTCAACCATAATGATAATAAAGGCTGTGCTCGGTTTCCATTATAAGCCTGACTCTGAATGCCGAAAGGCAAAGCCGTGTCCATCTCACTGGTGAGAAATCACAGCGAGTCACCTCCATCCACATCACAAACTCACTTTGTTCAAAATCACAACAGATCAGTAAAGCGGCTTCCTAATTATAGCCCCTTGTGATAGAGGCTCTCTGGGTACCATGTCCTGGTTTTTGGTTTTTTTAGCCATACCCAAGAAGAAAATAGTAACTTACCACCAGACACAAAAGGCAGGGAAAAGCTTCACTTATGAGGCTCTCAGTAGCACATACAGCCAGGAAGGAACATCCCCATGGCAGTTCACATCAGAAGGAGTCAAAGCTACAAACTGGGGCACCAGAAATACAGGGCTCCTAAACCTTGTTAAAGCAAAACATTTTTGAGCCTTTTTCTGAGAAGAAGTGGTTCAAATCGAGGGGACGAGACAGCTTTTCCAAAACACAGCCTAATTGAACGCACCACTGGTAAATAAAGACACATTTTTTCAAGCAGGCATTTGTCACAGTTAGGAAATTCTCGCTCTTCTGCCAGGCTCCAGCTTGGCAGCATCCACAGGAATGGCTCCAGCCAGAGTCCCCCTTGCAGAGGTGCCAAGATGCAAACCCGCCTCTTCCTGATGCTCTGCAGCCGTGCCCAGAGCCACAGTGAGGGGCTGGGCAGGATGAGGGGCTCAAGCCTTGCACCAAGGGCGACAGCTCCATCCCTTTCCTCACCCTGTCTTGCAGCAGCATAGGGAGGTAGCCTCCTCCCAGTGAGGCAGATGCCTGGAAGGCCTCGCATGGCCTCTGCACTCCCTCAAGCCAACAGACAATATTATTCTCTCTTTTTTTTTAAGCAAACAATATTTCAAAATCTGTCTCCTCTCTCCTCCCTGCCCATGTGCAATCTGCGATGTGCCAGTGCAGCCGTGGCTGCAGCACACTCGGGGAAGCAAGTCCATGCCCAGCTCCACTGCTCCAAATGCAGCGCAGAACAGGGGTTTTCTCCATGGCTTTGGGGAGTCCATCCCCCCTTGGAAACAGTGCCCACTACTGCTTCCACAGTGGGGACTGCCTGGCGAGGGCAAGAGGTGTTTGCAGGCTGCACCAGCCTTGATGCCGTAATACAGTCCACAGGGTAACTTCCCACTGTGCTTCCCATGGAGCAGAGGCCACGGCCCCATGCCAGGAGACATCCTTATGCCGCACATGGCCCCAAGGGCCAGAGCCCAGCACTGGGGCTTTGCTATGGACAGGGCTTTGTCTAGCCAGAGACCCCATCATGAACCCACCCACAGCAGGACTACTGTCTGCTGCTTCTCATGCATTAAGCTTTAAACAAGATACAAGTGGGGGTTGTTACCCCAGCTTGGGCTCAGCCTACACTGTTCTCCTGTTGCTCAAGTATACCTTACGTATATAACACCAGTATACTCTCTCACAGCAGAGCCGAGGTCTAAAACTCATATGACACTCTAGCCCAGCAGTCGTGATGCTGAGAGATGCTTTGCCCTGGCTGCAGAATGAGTTGACATCCACATGCCCAGGGCTGGGTCTCAGAGCTCTCACTCACAGGGTTCATTGCTGCCCCACATCTTCACTCCTCCAAGTGCAAGGACACTGAGACTGACAAGCAGGGACCAGGCAGTGTGAGCTGGTGTGAGCAGTCAGTGTCACAGGCACAAGACAGACCTACTGCTGAATTAGGATCCTGAATGATTTCTCCTCCTTCTCCCCTCTGCCAGTATTTTTCTTCCCTTATCCCAGAATCTGTCCTCCTTCCAGGAAATCTCTGTTTATATCAGACAAGGCAATGGGACATGCAGTTATTGTTGGACTCTTGTCTAAAAACTATTGCTTCTCTGGCTCTGCTCCTCTGCAGACAACCCTGCTACACAGGCTGCTGCCAGGACTGGCAGCACGCACAGCCCAACCCAGCCCAGCCCCATCACCACCACTCTCAGTGCCCCTGACACCTATGGGACAGCACTGGAAACAGACTCTCCCAAGAGAAATTAAAACCCCACCCTGCTTGTCAGGGGTACCTACTACAATAAGCACAGAGATTCCCCCATGATAAACCCTAAAAACTTAATCCTGAGAGACACAGCATCACTACAGCAAGGAAAATTAAAAAAGGGCTGCAGAGAAGAACCCAGGCTGCTGGGGGCATTTTCTCATCATCATAAGAGACCTCCTGATCTGAAACATCTGCACTGTCTTACACTGGTCATCAAGACCCACTGTCCCTCTGAACTCCAAATGTTTCCCTTCTTTGCTGTTCAATGCCTCCCTGGGTCACGGGCCCTCGCACACAAATCATTTCAGCCCTCAGAGGGGGCTGAGAGGAAGGCAGGGAGGCTCTGAAATTCAATCCCCAAAGGTTTTTTTCTTTCTTTTTTTTTTTCTTTTTGGTCCAAACAAAAGTTATTTTTCTTTCAATGAGAACGCTTTAGTATCAAGTGCTGCTAACACGGAACCACCGCTCTGGACTCGTGGTGGGTGGATGGTTATTTCTCCCATCTACTGATTGTCTTGCTCAGAGAAAGGCAGGACATGTCCAGAGGAGCTGCTGTGTAAAGCTTCAGGGCACGCAGTGAGGGTTTGGTTCCCTCTGGAAGATGCAGAATATTGTTAATTCCTGCAGGATACCCTATGCAGGCAAGACGATGACAAGAGTTGCTGCCTTACACCACCAGCCATATCAGTGAAGATACCCAAAGTTTAAACCCATGAAATTAATGGGATTTCAGCTTGCTTTCTGAAGTCACCTCTTCTGAAACACACACAGTCTCATTCCACACTGCTTTGGTTTGCATTAAAACATTTCCAACATGTTAGAATACTCCTGTCCTTGCATTTCAGTGAGGCTTTCTCTGGGTGTTTTGACGCTCGTTTAGTTTTACTGAGCCTTGTCCCTGAGCATGCCCTGACATTGTGCTGTCTGCTACAATTCACCTCTTAGTTAACTGATCTTAAAAGTTTACAGACGTTTTATGGACTCCTTTGCCAGCCTCACTGATTAGCTGGGTATTTAACATGGTTTTTAGCATACCACCTCCAGTCCTGTTCTTGCTGCAGAGACTGCTGCCAAGGTGATACCTGGTAACTGATGCTGAGATTTGAGCAGAGCTGTGTGTTAGAAGCAAGTATGTTCTGCTAAAGGAAAAGCCTCTACCTTCTATGATCCTGTTTTGGTTTAAAATCAGGCAGTGGGTCTGTTCCCTTATTTGTAGCGTATGGCTGCAGCCAGTAACTGCTTAAGGTGGAAAAACAAATCCAGACGAAGCAGCAGCAAACTGCTCCACACAGCCCAGACATGAGAAGTTTCCCATCCCGACTGCCTGTGCAGCCCAGTCCTCAGAAGACATGGGAAGGAACAGTGTGTCCCAGGGATGAGCGTGCCCAGGACAGGCCCCAGCCTGCAGGAACCCTG
Organism: Loriculus beryllinus; assembly: GCA_039877255.1. Classification (NCBI taxonomy): domain Eukaryota; kingdom Metazoa; phylum Chordata; class Aves; order Psittaciformes; family Psittacidae; genus Loriculus; species Loriculus beryllinus. The sequence goes on from JBCJKH010049400.1 coordinate 13,978, forward strand.
GGCAGGTCGCTTTGCAAAGGACTTTGATATCTGCTGGAGGAAAGTGCCATGAGAGATGCAAGCATCTCTGGAGAGATGTGTGCTCAAACTGGGGAGCATGAGGTCGCCAGGAGACAGGGCGGGGGGGGGGGGGGGGGGGAACAAGAAGGGGGGGAACGGACAAA
>JBCJKH010049400.1:14241-31666 GCA_039877255.1 Loriculus beryllinus
GACGGGGGGGAACGGACAAAGGGAGAAAGGGGAATTCCTGAAAGATAATTTCTGAAAAGGCTTAATTAACACTGACTTTTAACACCTAAAATTACTTTAGAAATGTGCATAGAGATGAAAAATACAGAGGAGCTGGACACGCCTTCTAAAACAAGGACTGGTGAGTAGGGCCGACAGAACCAGCTTGGAGTAGATCAGCTGAAGGAAGTTTCAGGCAGTATCTCCCAAGCAGTGGTGCCAGGCTGGATGAAAGGAAATAAAACCTTAAGACTTTCCCATTCCCTTGCTCTTGATTACAGCTTGAAAAAACACTTAAGGAAAAAACCCAATTAATCTATCCCCCAGAATGCAGCATTCTGTTAAAATTTCCCAGACTTCTGTTTCAAAAATTACAGCAACCAGTACAAACCTCACAAATCCACTGAGGAGGCAACTCTTCAAATACCTGTGGTTTCCCACATTTTCCAAGGAAAACAAAAAGATTTATAGTTTCTCATGTTAAATCTGAGAGGCTAAACTTTGGGAGACATACTTGCCCACCTGCTGCATGTGTATTAGTTCTAGCTGAAGAGAAGTCAATAAAAATAGAGAAGGAAGAATTTGCAGAGCTGGTTAAAGTAATAAGATTTGTTTCAGAGCATCTGATCTTTAGACTAACAGACTTCCAAACAGTTGGACAAGTAAATAAAGCACCACAGGGAACCGCTAGTTGAAATGGATTACCACAGGGATACGCACAAAGGAATTCCTACAACTAAGAAAGGGCCGGAGCTATGAAACTTATAATACCAGTGATTGGGATGAATTGCTGACTTCTACGACACTTAGGAGCTAATTCTGAAGGTACCCAGGGTTTGAGGAGGACACGAAATTCTGTTCTGAGCTTCGGGAAATATTACACTCAATAACAATTGCCACTGAGCAACAACAGCATTTTGCACTTCGTGTTGCTTCTGAAAAGGCAGGGGTTTAGTTCCACTTACCCTTTCTTCTGGATGAAAGGTTTAAAGAAGCTTAGTGAGACATTTCACTACATGGTCGTACACAGACGACGCAAAAGGAAATATTTCCTTTCAAGGCCTAACTTTCTTTAGAGACACAAAAAGAAAATCCCAACAAAAGAAGTTACCCTGTGAATCCTCCTACCATCTCCCTGGGATTTTTCTGCAGCACATACACAGCTTCCCCTGGACGGAAGCAGGACAGCAGACACAGGGCAGAACAAGACAGGACACGTGAAAGCCATGCAGCATCCTCAGCTCCCAGGAACTGGGGCTGTGCAGTACAGCAGGCAGCAGCCTTGCTCTGACAGCGAACAAAGCAGGAGATGTCCCGTGTCCATCCAGCGATGAGGGGGTGGAGGTGACACTGTTGTAAGGTGCCATCTGATCAGGACTTCTTTTCTGTGCTTGACATGAATAAGGGGATTAGGATGGCAAGTTTCCGTGAGCTCACTCTATCGGACAAAAGGCCCTGAGGTTTAGTGTCACACTGCCTGATAAAAGTACAGGAGGCTGTCAATCAAGGGCTCCTAGGTACTTGTGTCGGTGACATAATCTTGTTAGAAGATAAACCAGTGAAATCCTTTTCATGATGAAAAGTTACATTTAATTGCTGCTTTGCTTTTCTCCTCTTTCCCTTGTTCGTTTAACTTTGTTAATGTTAGCTGTTACAAGAACATAACGGCACAAAGATGCAAGCCATCTACACTACAGCCATGCTCATAATAAATGAACAGCTAAGGATCCTGAAGGATGGCAGTGTCTGTGCAGAAACAGCATCACTTGTGATCTTTTAAACAGAAGGTCAAAAGAGCTACTGAATTAATTAGCATGAGTGCTCATGCACAAGGATAAAGTTAAATGTTATGTCAGTTGCTTTAATACCAAAGTAAGCTGACAAAAAGACTAAAAAATGGTAAAGCTCAGCCTCCGTGCAATAAACAAAAGGAGACTTTTAATATCCTCTCACAGGAGCAAATCCATGTTAGCCTTAGTAATGTGAGTGTTTCACTTTCGGCCAGTTTCAGGTTCTTTTTGGTTTCACAAACAGGCAACTGATGCTGATAGCATGAATCACCGCACATTGCTGGGAGTGAATCAGGAGAAGCTTCACCAGAGCCCGGAGGGGCAAGTCGAGAGCGTCAGCGTCTGCATCCCCTGTGTGCCTGCCAGGAGCTCACCTGGGATCAGGTCAGGATCCAGCCTGTGTCGCAGGCCAGGGTGACCAGAGGAGCCCTGGCAGTACGGAAGCTCTATTGTGCCCAAGAGGAAGGCTGGAGAGGGCACACATGAGGTGTGCGTGGTTCTCTTTTCTGGGAATAAGGGAAGGGCAGGATGCTCTGCCCGATCAGAAGACCCTGAAACCTGATGCAGAAGAGATGGATTTGATACCCTGACCATTGTGCTCACAGCTGGGAGACAGTCTATGTGCGTGTCTACAGTCTGGCACTCTGGCAAGGAAAGGAAAGAGGATGAGCTGCCCTTGCTGTCATCACTGCTGAGCAGTTCCTGTTCTCTGCCCACAGCCAGGGACTTGGGGCCATCAGTCGCCGCTCAGCAGCAGTGGAACTATTTGGTCTGACCTGAACTCCCCAGCAGCGCCAGAAGCAGCAGAATAGCAGGAAGCCATGCAAAGTTTTAAAGCTACTTTCCAAATATTTTCAGTTTGGGAAAGAGAGCTTGGATGTGATCTTGGTTTAACAGGATTAATCCAGCAAAGGCTAAACTAGAAGGTCAAGAAGTCTGTCCTGTAAAAATCAAAACGGACACAAAGATCAGCCAAGCCTTTGCTGGTGCAGAAGAGGAGAGAGTTGCTCAGGTTACTGTGACCCAGACTGGCCCAGAAAATGCCTCTGGGAAGTCAGTGAGCATTCACCATTCAGTTTAGTCACCCTACAGTCCCTGGTTCTTCAACTAGTTTGCACTGAACTTTATCTTGTAAATAGCTCCTGAAGAGACTGAGTAAAATTAACCACCTTATTAATGCAGGAATACAGCTCAAGCTAGAAGCTATGCTTCTCAAAACATATATATTTTTAAAGCATCATACAATTGTCACAGTTAATAACCTATATATTCTTATAACATCAAGAGTCATTTAGTGCCATAGAGTCCCTCTAAAGTAAATTTTACACAAAGCACCTGAGTGTGCATATTATCCCAATAATGTAGCTCCACAAATGTGAAATGTTTAAAGAAAAAATGAATTCCATGCATTTCACACATACTGTTCCTTATTTTACATATGTGCCTGTCTAACTGAGAACAAACTAGCACTTCCAGCTGAAATGCTTTGAGAAATTAAATGTGTAATTCTCTCCCATAACTCAGTTGATCTTAAAAAAAATAAGTTCTCCAGAGTTCTTCAAGAAAACCACATTTTCATTTAAGGACTAACAAAAAACTCTGACAAATGTCTTAATACTTTGCTTTCTTAGTAAAAGTACACATGAAACATCATAAGAGAAAAGGATCAGAGTGGTTGATGGCAGAACAAAAGCAGCTGAAAAATGTGATTTAACTTTGGTTAAATCAATGGTAGTTGGTGATTTAGTGAAAAGACAATTGTTACATTACTGGGCTGCTGATCACATGTCACTGGCATTCCACAAACGCTTTGCCAGTGGAAATTTAACTCCAGCTTTTGGGAAGGCAATTTCGAAACAGCACAATGTCTTATAAATTAATTACCCAAGTTACAAGTTTCTCTCAAACCAACACTTTCTATATTATGCATATTGACAAAATCCTTTATTGCGCTTTCAAATATTTAATCCCACATATTTCCTACCTGCCAGTTCTGTGTTAGACTCTAGAGACTCCAATTACCAAATTGATAAAGCCTACCAAAACCAACTGCATGCAAGTTAATTGTTACGCACCCAGATTCCTGTCACGTTTTGTTCTGAAGTCAACCCAAGATGTGGAAAGAGAGCAGCCCCTGCTCAGGTCCAGCAGGTAGCTGTCCTGGTCATCCCCATCTGAAATGGTGCAGGGCATGGGCTAATCAATGAAACCAAACTCCTACAAATGAATGTTTAAATGCTTCCAGAGCAGCAAAGAGGAAAGAACAATGGGTGAGCTAAGAGGAGAAATTTATTTTTACTGATAAAACTTAAGCAAATCCAAGGAACCATTAGGAAGTGCTGTCAACTAAAGCTTGAAATCTAAGAAAGTAGCCATTCAAAGCACAGTAGGCCCTTATAAACAGTTAATCCACGCAGCTGCAGTAGTTAAAGCAAACACACTACCCTTCACTGCGCCATCAATTACACCTTCCCAGAAAAAATTACACAAACTTTGTAGGATTTTTCAGAGAGAAGATGGATTCTTTTGGAGACTTGAGGTCAAGACTGGGCTGTTTAAAGTATATTATTAACAAATAAACATTTATTGCAAAAAAACCCTATAGGCCTTTGGGGAGGAAAATTGTGTTATTTTTGGCATCAAATGACACAAGCCATTTATGACATGAATGGCTATCACCAACAGACTGATGAAATGGCAAATGTCTCCCACTTAACTTCCCCTGGCTTCCTGAATAAACTTTTTCAAACACTTTTTTCCTTCTGAAATGGCAATAAACTCCATGTAATTTTGGTTTTCTCTCTGTTCTAGCTATTTCAGGATCCGTAGCTGGAAAGGGTTGAAGGTACTTCCAGATGGAAGCTGAAGACTCCCCGAAGACTGTTAAGGCGATGAAAATCACATTGTTAGGATCCGGGGCTATGTACTGCCCTTGTTTATATGTATTCTTGCTTGAGTGACAACTTGCAATTGGCTTTCAGATGGCTGGGTGAAAAAGCTGAGGTTTAATTGTGGCATCCAACAAATTGAATGTTATAGCTCTTGTCATTGAATGTATCCGCTATGCGCTCAGACAAACCCCTGCCAAAATATGAACTGAATTTTTAAGTAAGAAAAAAAAAGCCACAAATGGAACAGGCTTCAATTATGCTAGACAACCAATATTCATAGGACATGTATGAAATGAAGACAGCTTGCTTGCCTTGGGCTTGTTTTCCAACCTTTCTGTAAGACATGAATCACCACAGTGAGCTCAGCTACTGCCTAGCGCTCAGTCCCACCACCCTGGGCCCACTATGGACCATGGACCACCCTGCTCCAGCCTCTGCCACGAGGGATGATGCAGGGAGCGGGCATGGCTGGAGTGCTGGTGCTGCCTCATGGAGCCCTTCCGTCTCCTCCATGGATGGGGAGGACGCCACGCTGGGCAAAGCTGCTTTCCCTGTAATTGCCCTGGAATCTCTGGGGATTCTCCCACATAAAATTAATGCAGGCGCCATCAAGGCTAATTTATTCCACACCCACAAAACCATGCTGGGGAACTGGCCCGGGCATGGGTAGCAAGGCCGAGGCAGCACGACTTTGAGGACCACGCTAGCAGGAGCTGTGTACCCCAGAGACATGGGGTACCCTGGAGCTCAGGGTCCCCATGAAGGCCGCATGTGTCCCCGCAGCCCCCAGTACAGGACATGATGGAAAGCTGCTGCTGAAGCACAAACTGCCTCCTCCATGCAGCATTTTCCTTTAGCAACTCCTGCCAAGGCATCCACAGCTTTGAGCAGCCCCGTGCAGGGGCTGCAGTGGGGGATCCCCCCAGCAGTGGGATTCCGCTGGCTCCTCCATTAACAAAGTAGCTCTCGGCTGTAACGCTTTCTGTTCCCATCAGCTGAATCACTTGTTTGTTGCAGCTCCAACCACCAAGCCTGGCAGGTTCAAACCAACTATACCAAGTAGAGATAGTATCACTGCAGCATTTCACATGCCATTTATTCCCTAGAATAGTTTTACTCCAGTTGTACTTCTGCAACATTTCGTAAACTGCTCTTAACAATAACCTGTCTTTCATACTACAGGTACTTCCATCACTGCGTCTCATCTGTAAAAACCCCAGTGTTGGTTTTACACAACACACACACAAACCAAAAGGCACAGGACACTGTAGTATCTGCTATGAGCATCAGCACTCATACAAACGCCACAATGAACACCAACAGGACACAGCTACAACACTGTTACTGTCACCCATTCACAACTCTCCCTGGAATACGTGTGGACAGCTTCCTTGCAGCTTGGGAAAGCGTTGGTAAGTGAAGTAATAAAGTCAATAATTTCTCATATGTGTGTGTAAATAAATAAAAGTGAGAAAGTACCCAGATATCACAAAGCTTCAGCACATTTGGCTGACAAGAAAAGGAATCCTTACAAGAGCAGCATTGCCCCTGGCACAAAGCGATGCCCGGAACAAGGGAATTCTTCCTCCCTAGACCTCAGAGACAAACAGGTTATGAAAATCCAGGTGGCTGAGGCTGCAGTACTGCCTGCCCCAGCCCCGGGCAGGCAGAGGCACCGGCACAGCAGCAAGGCTTCCCAACCAGCTCCCAGCACCGGTGGGTGACGGCACCAGAGCCCGTGCTTGTCGGCTGTGTGCCTCCAACCGCAGGGCAGACCCTCGCCAAGCCGGAGCCTGCGGATGCAGGGCAGGATCCGCCTGACGCCAGGCAGCACAATGTGAGCCTCTGGCTCCTTTCCTCCTTTTGGCAAAGGGAGGGCTGGAAAGGGGCACGATGACAGTGGCAGGGCTCAGATCCACTTCACGTCACCCAGACACACTGCACAGGACATCAAACCAGAACTTCACAGGTCACTCCAGTCCTTTCATGGCAGCCTGTGCTGGGGACATCCACCCACAGCCACCACCAAGCTCCTGCAGTGGAAGAGGGTACCAGGTTCCCTGCTGCCCGCCATAGTAGGGTCTGCACCTTGAGCCACTGCACTTCTCCCTGCCCAAGTGCAAATGCAAGGTCTGCTGGCAGGATAACTCGGGGTACTTCCTCTGTACAGCTATAGTCACCTCAATTTCAGTGGGCCTCAGTCAACTCTGTCACTGTTACCAAGTCCCGATGCTGAGTATGTGTCTGCATGTAATAAAACCCAGACTGACATATAAGAATATTAGCACCAACACTATCACTTCAGAAAAACATCTTCTCACAAGATTTCAAGAGAGAGGCACACAATATGCAAAATTTGTTCACTGGGACTTAGGGCAGACCAGCTTTGTGTTGACCTCTGCAGAGAAGTAGGTTTCTTTCTCTTCCCTCTTCCTTCCTCACTCTGAACTCATTATTAATGACCAGAAGGTGACTGGGAAGCACTTGAAATACAGTATTTGCACTTCCCCGGTGCAGTCACAAGCAGAAGACCACAGAACCACTGGAGCAGCGAGGACCACATGCTCGTCTTTGTCAGAACACTTAATGAAGGAAAAGGGTTTCTAAAGCCTCACTGCTGGTACTAACGTTCATATGGGGCCCCACCACACTTTCTTCATCAGCTCTGGTGTGAGTGAGAGCTGACCCATAGGGTCATACTCCACATGTGAAACTTTTCTTGTCATCAGATGAAGCCCATGCCAAGATCCAACTGCAAAGACAACTCACAGCATTACACTGCAACTTCTATTTAGGGTGGGTTTTGCATATGAAGAGCTCCACCTCCAAAACCCTCAGTGAACGGCTCCACCGAGCTCCCTCTAGACACTTGCTGTCAGGTAAGTAAATTGACCTTGCATGACACTGCAAGCTGCTGCATGCCAGGGCAGTTGGCTTCAATGGCATTACTCATGGGAGCCCTGCGAGTGGGGATTTGCTGGCTCAGGCCCCCGCTGGGGCCCATGAACTGGCAGCATCAGCCCCTCCATACAGGGAGTGTTCCCAGCACTGGTGACTGCTGCAGGAGGAATGCGCTGCCAACCTCCACGAGCACCCCCAGCCCACTGCACGCACCGGTGATCTGAAGAGAGCTCTCTGAAAGTATAACAGATAGGTACTGACTCAAGCCTGCATGTACATACAAACCTTTGTGGAGTGGGTATTCAGTCTGAAAACCACCATTATTAATAGCAGGGGGTGGGAAGGGAGGATCAGCTCCTGCTCTCCTGAAAAGCCACAAACGTCAACCTGCCCATGCCCAGGAATTACCTGAATGGGAACTGCCTTACCCCATCCCACACACACAGGGAACCCCACAGCCAGGAAGGGACAACCCATGGCTTTTGATCCATGTGAGCTCATGTGCAGCACCAGCATAGCTCCAATACCCTGAACACGTCATTCGACTGGTAAGGAGGACAGACCAGATAACCTGGATCTCCAGCTGCTGGAAGAGGTAACCGAGGTGGAAACGGGGCTGTGTGCCTCGCTCCCCTCTGCTCACCACCTTCACAGAGCTCCCTGCAGCACCTTATACCTCTCCTGTGGCTCCTCACTACTTGGAAAGCTCACGACGAAGCTCACAAGCTAGCCAGGTAGGCCTGCTCCCAGCCAAGATCTGCCACAGAACCAAGGGCACAGCAGCACTAAAGTAAATAGCTGAGGCACTGCTGCACTAGAGGTTTAGCACAGATCATCCACTGCAAGAAAACGCCTGCAGAAGATCCCAAACATTCATGAATAGTGCTGGGGCTGGCAGACTGTCATGTACAGCTGGACTTTATCACACCAAAGCTTTGCCCTAACTGAAGGTAGCTCTCACCATTTCTGTGGTCATTTGCTTTGCATTTTTTGTCTTAGTTTCATGATTTTCTACTTTATTGTGATTTGCTAATAAACCTCCTTGTATGATACAGAATTAAATACTTGTCTCATTTCACACACATTACCAAAAGTAGCCTCAGCAAGTACACCTATATCCCCTCCCCACGAAACTGGATTAAAGCTGTGACATGAGAGAAAAAATCAGAAACCAGAGAAGCTGCTTCCATTGGGAAGCTGCAGGAATAGCTCTATCAGGTGACAGAAAACTGCTAGCTGTAGGCAAGCTGATTATATAAAGGATAGGAGTGCACAGGTTGAAAACAACTGTTCTGCAGAATGGATGTTAATGAGAGCTGTAGCCTTTCTCGCTAACGAGTCTTGGCAAGTATCATGCTGCAGCCCAAAGGTCCGGTCCCATGGAGCTTCTGGTGACCCTAACTCCAGCTGTGACAGGCAACAGTGCCCATCTCTGTGCCCACCTCTGGAAAGCAAACACTGTCCCTGCTCATACTGTCCTCATCTACACGCTGCACCAAACGTGCTTGCTCACTAACACACAAGGAATGCACCAGTACTTGACTGGTGTGAGAGAACAAGGAGTAAGCACTGGCTGTAATTAGAAATGCTTTAAAACAACATTCAGGATTTCTTCTGCAAATTCAAATTTGCTTGCTTCCTATCATGGTAAAAGTAACAACTGCTAAAGAAAATATTATTGATGTTTTTTTCTGGTTTTGTTTTGTAATCAGTGAATGGTGATTCAGGTTACAAACACATGAAAGTAAACTTCCTAACAGCTACCAGGAGGATTTGGTCCTCAGCATGTGCACATAAATTCCATTAGCTCTTACTGGGAGGGTGCACGTGCACTCTTGTACATTATAAATAATACACTGATTGCAGTAAAATCTAGAGCCAAATTCTATCCTTTGATGAGCGAGGATGGCTCTCATTGAAGTCAATAGGGATTGCATGTTCACGAGTTCATGTCAACATTTGCAAAGGAAAATTCCGTGCATATTAAAAAAACATATTATGTTTTGGAAGCAAAGCAAATGACCTCCACGACAAGTGTTCTCTGTAAATGTATTGCCTTGTTACAGGAGCATCAGGTTATAAACCCTTATAAAATTCCCAAGAAATACGTTATTCCTTGTTTATGTTGGTATTAAGGGCACTTATCAATTTGTGCCCTCGCAGTTCTGCTGTATCTGTAAGGAAGATCCCTATAAAACTGCAAAACTAGCAAACTAGCACACTGGAATTAACCACATTAATGATTCCTTTACTGTAACACAATCTCACAAATGTCTACTTGTTCAGTTGCCCACGGGCAAACAGTTTTTGAAAGGCGAGTAAAATACCCCAGTTCTGTGTGAGCATCGCGATTGGGAGCGCACAGGTAGGTTTGAATGGGCTGAGATTTCCATCTCGGACACAATAGTTGGTGTAACAGACCCTGGGTTCCTCTGGTAACACTGATCTGAATGTTTTACCTTCTCAAGACAGTCTGAAGCCACAATGTTGCATACAAGACACTTAATTTTAAAGGGTTTTTTTCTACATAATATTCACTAAAATCTCGTAATATGCTTTCTACTTACAAGGCATATTTACCATCCTATAAAGGGCAATGGCGACACATATATTCTGTCTATGTGAAAGTCATATAAAAGGAGAAAATATTTGTTATCAGTAATCTGTTTTGCAAAATGGCTAGTTTGAGAACTGCCTGTTCAGGAAGAGGGGACAGAAGTCCCCAGCCCCTCTTCACACCCTCCTCACAGCAATAACCTGCCCTCACCATCCACAGAGCCCGTGGACACCAGGGGCTGTCTCTGGTCTCGGCGACTGCATTAGAGACAGCACATGGCCGAGTTTGAAAAGGTCTGTTCTAAGCAATTGCAGACATACCAAGAAGTAAAACAGGAGTAAGACAGTGTTTCACTTGAGGAATATTGGTCTGGAAAAAGCAAGCCCAGGAACGTAAAGCAAATGTAAGGTTAGCATTTAAAAAAACAAATAAAGACAAAAAAAGTCAAATATCTGCCTCAATTTTATGTTGAATTTAAAGAGGCATCTAGAAACAGTGAGTAAGTTGCCTGAACAAAGCATGCAAGATTTAGATCTATATTAGAACGCATGTTACAAATACCAAAGAGCATTATATTTAAAACCAAAAGTCAGCTCACTTTACCTCACAAGTATTGTCATCTCTTTCTCTCTTATGGCCTCTACTTTCAAACTCAGAAGCCCAGCTTTACTTTCATCATTCATTTTAAATTAGATATGAAGCTGTACACATATTTTTGTCTACTTGTTACTAATGGAGAAAAGTGGTGTCTGGTTCCCAAAACATCACCAGTGCTGTTCAAGCTCCCACTGCTGCAAAATAACCTTCTCTCCCTGTTTCATTTTTAAAACTATCTTGACACAGAAAACACCTCTGCTTTCTAAAACAAAAATTCTGATACTTCTTTTATCAAACAAAAATCAGTCCAAATTCATAGCTTTAGATATAGCACACCACAACTGCAAGGTGTGTATTCGATAGACATTCCCTGCCCACTTCACATACCCATTCCAATTCACTCAAAAGAAGGAAATTTCTGTTCTTAATTGCACCCATCTGAATCCAAAGCAACTCCTCTAATGTCATTATTTGGCTGCTGGACACTTGGCTGCTGAGGTTCACGTCACATTGTTACGAATAACCTTATTGTTTCAGAACAAATCTGGAGTTTTTATATTTTGCAACGAACAAGGAGCTGTCATTTCATTATGAGTCAATCACTGCCTCCTGAGTAATGCAATCATCCCCAAATCATGCCAAAAAAACCCTTCTACCACACTAACTCGTCCAAGAGCAATATCCAGCTTGTTTACCTTTACTGGAGATTACTGTACCATTCACTTCACGGTTTTATTTATTTACTTGCTTGCTTTCTTACCTTACTTGAGCAATAACATGACATATCATGTGGACAAAAAAAGACATAGGCAAAGAGAAGCATTTATCCCTGTTTTTTCTGCAAGTACATTGCTTGACCTAGCGCACCCTTTATAGAGGACACTGTAATGGTCTTTCTCCATCTTGCTGGGGTTGAAAATTCACAGCCTTTAGGGGAATCTGCATTTTATGCAACTCATGACGTGATTTAAGCCAGCCCAAGCAGTAGAAAACCCCTTTCTAATATTATCATAAAATATTGCTGTTATATTTACACACCATTTTCTGCCACAAGAACTGAACAACTCAAGGAGTACCATGCAAACCAAACAGAAAATGTACTTGCCTACTCCTAGCCTAGCAATGGTAAGAAGAATGAAGTATTTTACTAACTCTTTCCCCCCCCAGATCAACCCATGAGCACACCAGCAGACATCCGTGGGCCTCTCTGGGTCCATGTGTTGGTAGGAGGTGCACACGATGTGCCCCAATACAGAGCAGCCAGCACGGTGGCTCCCGGCGCCTGTTTTCTTACACCCAAGGAGGCCTCCATCCGCTTTCTGGTGCACTGAAACCTCCTGACCTGCACACCGAGCACACAGGGAGCTCAAGCAATCCTCTAGCAATTTACTATATCCTACTCCGTTCCAGGAGAAGGAGGTACTGAACAGAATGAAATCAATTCCTGTTACAACAAGAAGTACCAGATTTAGTGCAAATTCGAATTTTGACTGGAATGAAAAATAAAAATCACAGCTACATTATGAAAAGCATATTCCTGGATATTCCTTCACAACTGACTGAATCACCAGCCCCTACTCGTTACTAAATATGCAATCACCTCCTAAGTTCACAAGAGCTCACTACGACGTACCATGCTTTATAGGTTGCTCCACAATGGAGGCGAGCAAAAGGGGTATATATTTACAACTGAAATACACTAATGACATAATTAGTCTAAGGAGAGAGACATTATAATCCAGCTATTTAATCATGATACATTATTGATGGTTGAAAACGTATGATGCATGCCTTTGAACTAGTTCAAAAGTTTAGGCCAAAAAATAACAGACATGATTTCCAAACAGAATACAAAATTTCTTGTACACTTCTTATATACAGGAGTGAAGATATTTTTGCAGTGAATTTTGTATTTGTTAGCTATTTTTTCCCAGGTTGGTAGTTAAACATTATAAATTATCCTCTTATTAATTTAATTGCATACTGCCTGTATTACAAAAAGATCACCCTATCATTTTCTACCATGGATTAGTGCAAATTACCTACTACCATCACAATTATTTTGTCCAATAAGGTTACCATGATTGCAGCAGAAAACCAAAATGTCTCCCCAAATTCTTAAAACACGCTCCATCCCAGATCCCCTGTTTTGAGTATTTCCTAAGACTAACCTGGAACCACCTCTGGGCTCCAGTGCCGATATCTGCCCTATGTGCTACGGGATAAATTGCTGCCGGCACAGGGGGGACCTGTGGGGGCTCAGCCCGACTACAGCGACTCTGCTGACGTCAGAAATAACAGCTACGTTTCCTCAGCGTTCCCGCTTTTGGGATTGTGTCGAGGTGCTTACGGAACCCTGACGGTACTGAGGGTTTTGAGCGCGGGGCTGGTTGGATTGTCAGAGCAAAAATGCCAGAGTGTTTCAGCGATTTTTAAAAGCATTTTTAGTGCATGACATAACTTTAATCATTACTCCATGTCCTGGGCATGTGCTTAGGTTACTCCTCACCTCTAAGTTTCACTCTGTTTTTATGCCATTTCCTAACAACACAAGGAAAACCATAAGCCTGACATGAGAGGCAAATGACATGGGGAGGGGGGGGGGGCACCAGTGCCCTGCACAATTCTGCTGAGTTCCCACGAGAAGCAATTGCACCAATGAGTGTAACAACACGCCTGGTGCTCCTTGGTTTAAAAAATTAAAAGCAAGTACAACTGAAGACAAATAAAACCTTCCTCTTAGCAAATGGTTATTGTCCATTCTGCATGTAGCACAATCTGGGAGCTCAAGTCACCTCCTGCACGGCGAATCCTGCCTACATTCCTCAGCCCGCGCTCCCCACAGACATGCGCGCGCTCTCTCTGGATGAAAAATAACAGTCACAAAAACAAGAGACATTTACTAATAGGAAGCTTTTGTCTTACTGCAACGTAAAACGCAACTGAACTGGGAAACATCAGCCTTGGTATTATACTCATATGAAAGAACTTCCAAAGCGTGGAGAGGGAGAACATTCCCCTACAGCAACGGGGCTTCGCAGCGTTTTCTTTCCTTCCTGCGAGGTACGTGCTGCTCCGTGCTGACTGCACATAAAATATAAGCCCAGTCACCGACAAGAAAGGACTTACAGATGAAGAACAGTATAAAGACATACCAGAAATATACAGCAAGGCTTTTTTTAACAGCACCCAATAATGATGTTAAAACAATGCCTGACATATCTGGAAGAATCTAACAAAAACCTGGCTATTTCTCTAAGCAAAACTTAGAATGCATTAATGTAACATTCTGAAATAGCAACTGTAATTGTTTGCTCTCCTACCTCTTAAATAACTGACCTTCTCTACAGCCTTTCTTTCCAAAGATATAACAGGAATATGGATCTTTCTAGAAATTATATGCATTTCTTACATATGAAATATGTAACCTGAAACGGTTATTTTTCATAGCATATCTTTTTGTTTAATGTCAGCAATAACTAGGGTATATCGTTACACAGTACTGGATAGTGAGATAAAAACAAACCAGAAAAGCACAATCACAAAACAAATGAAAATATACAAATGGGGAAGAAATGTAATATTTATCATTACGAATGTTTTATAGCAGGAAGCACTGTTACAAGTGGTACAATAAATAAATTCATTTAAGCAAAGAACCAGAATGTAACTACCGCAAACCCCTTGTTTTTGATAAATATTCCTTCTGAAGGCTTCAGTTTGTCAGAAAGAAAACTTCTTTTAAAGGAAAATAGTGTAAGAGTAAGGCTCCAAGTGTGCAACACTCCCCTTGCCATTTGGCAAAGCTCTCATTAAAATCACAGAGATTCTGTTTGACTCGGGGTTTGCAAGAGCCAGCCTCCCTGGTGCCCCTGGATTGCTCTGGGCTTTTTCCCCTTACAAAAAACTTGCAATCAAACATACCTGTGACCCTCAAAATCTTACATTTTAGCAAAATAAGTACTCTGAATTAAATCAAAAGATCCGGATGTGCTCATGTAAAAAATTGCTGAATCTCTTGTATAAACCCAGTGTAAAATGCATGCACAGCTTTTCCCACCAGTCCCACTGATGTACCAATGATATTTTGTGATAAATTACACCTATCAGGCACCTCTGACTACCTCAAACTGTGCTTGGGCCACTAATCCATCTCCCCCGGGATTTGTTCGAACATTCCAAGTACAGGGGCAGCTTCAAACAGGCAACACTTTTATAAAAAAAAAAAAAAAAAAGGGAAAAAAAGAAAAATGTTTTCACCCTTCCCCCTAATGTGAAATGCCCTCATCCGAGGATGGGCAGGAATCATTCCTGACCCAGTGAAAGGTTTAAGGTCTGATATCTGACCCATCAGAAGCTTGCTTTCATTAGAAAGACGAGACACCAGTTTTCCAAAGATATACACACAGCACTTGATTATAGTCCTGGGAGTTCTGGAGAAATCTGACCTTTAAATTACATTACTATTTACAGAAAAACCTATTTAAAGCAAATTTCAGGAACTAAGATATTTAAGTAATCTGTATTCTCCCTTTTTTCTTTTTTTCCCCTTTTTCTCCCCCCACCCTAGAGATCAGTAAATAGGACTCAGGATAATAAAAATCATCTGATTTTGCCGATACCAGTCTTCCTCCGCACTGATACCATTTCATCTCACTACTCCAAAGCACGCTTTCTTAGTGCAGAGGCATTTTCCACCCCGGAACGCTACAGCCCAGGACGATGGTTGTTCCCCCACATTGGAAACGACTTGCACAACATGCTCATGGCTTCACTCATCCCTCCGCACTCTTACTGATCAAACCGATTGCCTGCACCGCACAGCCCAGAACCGCTTGCCATGTACGAGCAGCTATTTTTATCCTTCAGCTATCAGAAAAGGGTATTTCTCCAGGTCTAAGAGGCAGCAGGCAGGAGAAGCACACAAACAGCATCAGCGCTGTTTCACGTGTTTGCTTTTTTGGACTAATAAAATTTCATGGAAAACAAATTTGGATTTACGGTGGCTGCCCTCCCCTTTCCACAAGCCGCTGCTGCTGTCAGTCCGGAGGGGCACACACAGCAGGTGACCATGTCATGTCACACGAGGTGCTGGGATTCAACAAAGGCCAACATGTTGATATCTTTTTATTGCTCGTCAGCCTGGTTACCCCATTTCCCCCCTATACAATTGGACACCTTTGATAACACGGAGAGTTCTGAAACGGTGACATTTCTATTTTCAGTCAGGAAAGAGGTTTTGCATTTAGAAAGGAGCAGCCTGCGATCTTGCTTTTTAAAGTCACGAAGCACAATCCTCTATTTCACAGAAACTAAAGATGGGACACAGAGGGTTACATGGGTGTGTAATTAATGTAAATATCTACATGGCCAAATGATGCTTTTTTAGGTAGCCTAAAGACTATTCTAAACCCTTCACGAATTAACCAAAATACCTAAGTAGTACTACCTACAGAGGCAGAAGTTTCATTGATTTACAACTACAGCTCTCACAGGGTGGTTTATTTTGTATAGAAGTAAAAGATAAAGTCTGTGGATCTGCCCCCTGCATAGGGGTATGAGAAAACCCAGCCAGCGCCAAGCCCTGGCCCAGTGAGGGTAGCTGCGGCAGCAAGCTTTGAGCTTTTCTCATGTGAAGAACCCCAGGCCCATGGAAGAGTCTCTGGTAGCGCTGGTGAGGGCTGCAGCATGAAATAACACATTTTGTTGTAATTCCTAAACAGGGGGACATTTATCTGGGCCGTTTATACAAGAGTTATAACCCTAACAATATTTATACCCAGCATGTCATGTTAGCATTTACTACCAGTTTCCATGGAGATGGATTTTCATGCTGTAGCTATGAAATGCACATTGTTGCCACTAAGCCACTTCAGGCCTTTCTGGAAGCCTGCTGAATGCCTGACAAAAGTTGATGCAAACCAATAGTTGTTGTTCTTTGTTTGTTGCCAGACTTCTAGCAGAGCCATATTATGTCCCAGTGATTGAAGTGCCCATGTTCGCCCCCCTCCCGGCACAAAAAGGATCCTCAATTTCGGTGACAAGCATGAAGTGGGCTTCTACAGGGGAGGACAAGCGCGGCGCGGGCAGGGCTCTGTCTCCGCGCAGGGACGCTGCGCGGCGGGGGGCGGCCGTTCGACAAAGCCTGACATTTGGGGATAAAGCCTAAATCACAGAAAGCGCCCGGGCCGGGCGGGCCGGGGCCAGCGCCGGGCTCCTCCTGCCGCGCCCGGCCTTGGAGCTTCGACCGGCGCCAGTCCCCGCGGCTGGGCCTCGCGGCCGCCCGCGCACCCTCCGCTCCCGGCGGCGGCTCGGCTCGGTGGGGCGGCTCTGTCGGGATAGCAGCGCACAGACGGCCCCGCCGCCGGGCAGCCGGCACCGATTGCTCCGCTCCACGGATGTCCCGTAGTTGCGGGCGGCGGTGGGACGGGGTTCGCCGCGGGAAGAAGGGCCCTGCGGGGCTGCCCCGAGAGCGGCGCTGCCTGAGCTGTCCGGGCGGAGCTGAGCCGGGCCGAAACGGGCCGCCTCGCTGCCGGACCGCTCCGACGGCGCCGCAGGGTCCCGGACAGCGGCGGAGCCGGGAGACAGGCGGCAGCTCCATGCTTAGAACGGGCGCAGTGGCTCAAAGCCTCTCTGGTCCCGACCGCTGCCGGGGTCCCCGCTTGCCGGGA
>JBCJKH010049401.1:0-16538 GCA_039877255.1 Loriculus beryllinus
CAGTGTTCAAGGCTGGGTTGGACAGAGCCTTGGGTGACATGGTTTAGTGTGAGGTGTCCCTGCCCATGGCAGGGGGGCTGGAACAAGCCAATCTAAAGGTCGTTTGCAACCCTAACTATTCTATGATTCTATGATTCTGTTTCAATTATTAGTTTGAGGTCTGTATGCTTTATCACCGTGATGTGTGATTATGTTTTCAAAGCACCTAAATAAAGTATTTCTGTCTTACTGGCTTCTTAGCCATAAAAAGGTTTTCCAGATCTACATCTCGAAAGGCATCTAAATGCATAGATCTCATTGATTTCTTTGGTTGGTAGGCATCTGAATACCACTAAGGTCATAGATTTCGGACAGCATTTAGTTTCACTTAAAATGTGTCTGAGACACTGAGAGTGATTTACTATATGGAGATGCCTGATTTTCCATTGACCATAAAGCAAAGTTCTAGGTGTTAACACCTAGCAAGACCAAATGTTTAATTTTTGATTACCAATATTAAGCAATCTGCTTTCACATAATATTTCACATGTAGACATTCTTGAAATGAATTTCTTGAAAATAAAGAGGTTGTGTCCATTAAAAAAAAAAAAATAAAAAAACCCAAACCAAAACAAACAAAAAAACCAACAACAGATTGACACAAAGATACCCCAACCCCTAAAAAAGTATGGAAGTTTTTTCTGATTAGTCCTATGTGCCATTAGTTTCTAAATTCATGAAAATAACAGAATTAGGTTTCAACACCCATAAAAACACCTCGGGATTTAATGTATGTATGCAGGTCAGTTTCTTTGACATAAGGAGTATCTTTGACACAAAAGGGGTATAAAAAACCCTATCTTGTCCATATTCTCATTATCACAATATTTTCATGCTGCTATTTCTTTGCTTAAGATATATTATTTAAATAATGTCATCTCAAAGCCTGGATCATGTGAATTTATAGAATCATA
This sequence comes from Loriculus beryllinus, assembly GCA_039877255.1. Taxonomy (NCBI): domain Eukaryota; kingdom Metazoa; phylum Chordata; class Aves; order Psittaciformes; family Psittacidae; genus Loriculus; species Loriculus beryllinus. The sequence continues at coordinate 954 of JBCJKH010049401.1, forward strand.
GAATAGTTAAATTTGGAAAGGACCTTAAGATCATATAGTTGCAACCTCCATGCCATGGGCAGGGACACCTCACACTAAACCATGTCACCCAAGGCTCTGTCCAACCTGACCTTGAACACTGCCAGGGATGGAGCATTCTTTTTTAATACTTGCTGATGAGAGTTCTTGCTCAACAGATCCTAGCAGCCAGTGAGTTTAACCAGTGCTTGCCTGTGGCTCTTCTTAACAGAGTTAAAGGCACTTGCAGAAATACTGGCATTTTTAAGTAAAACCAAAACTGCACCAGTGCTTTTGGTATTTGTCTGTATAAGGGGTTGTAGTCTGTAATAACCAGATACCATTCAGTAGCTTTTTACATACTATGCATTTTTCCAGAGCAGCTTAAGCAGCTGTGGTGACATATGAAACACTTTTGTCAAAAAAGCCAGCTGTATCCTCCATAGAAAGCCCAGTGATTTGAGAATGAAACTTGGATTAAACTTGGTGCTTTATCTGGCTCTTATTTGTTAGAAGTAGACATGAATATGTCTGAAATAGACATGGATATATCCAAGTCTGTCTGGAATTCTTAATACTGTGAATATAATTCCTGCCACCTGAGTGTAGCTTGTAATATGTTTTTTTTATCAATCGGCAAGTAAATAACAAACCCTGCTGCCAAATGCAGCATTCTTAGTGTATGGTGTACTGGCATCCCTGTGTTTCATTTGCTTCCCTCTGTTACCTAGTGGCAGCTAAAGGCTTTCCTTTCTTCAAAATCACCTAAGCCTATTTGTACAGTAAGTTGATTCTAAAACAAAGGTAGCATGCAGTACATTTGGGCCAGTGCTGCTCAGCATATTGAATTTTGTTGAGCTGCTGCTTGCTTCACAGTTTCCAAAGTGATGTGTTGGTGAGAAGACTTGCATGTGTCAAGGCTCTGATAATGCTCTAAATTGCCACTGTCCTTGGAAGAGCTCTTGTGTACTTGAAAGGAGCCAGTGCTTCTTGTACCTGTGACTGATCATCAATCTGCTTTCTGCAGGAAGTACTGTCAGCTGTTACGCTAACCAAATTGTTGCTCAGCTGCCCATTAAGTGGAGACAAAGAGAAAGCTTTCTGGTTTGCCAGCCCACAGATAATCACAGCTTTAGCAGTAAGTATCTCGTTATTATAACTTCATTACCTATCACTTTTATTTGTTGGAGTCTTTAGTGGTTACATCTAACATGCACAGAGGCATACAGGAGCAAAAATGTTATGAAACTAGCCAAATCCACACCAGATGCACCTGCACTTTGGTTTTTGGTCTAGATCCTTTCTCTCCTCCTTCCTTAAGTAAATCTACTCCCATAGTGCAGTGTGTAGGTTATCCATTTCTACTATCATTAATTCTCTGGGACTGCACCAGATAATCTGGAGTTTGGGAGAAACTTTTTAGGCTGCAGAGAATAGAATCTGACTCTCCTGTCCTGCTTCCTGGCCAAAGGAGAAGGTAACTATCAGCCACATGTCACAGTAGGAGCCAACAGCAGCAAAACAAGAAGAAAAGAGTACTCATTAAAAAAATAATAATATAAATTCACTGAATTATGAAGGGGAAATGAAACTGAAAGTAACCAAGCCCAAGTTTGCTCTCCTTCATGTGTACAACATGCAAACTTAGTGACAGAGCTTTTCTTCTCTTGTGGTGATGGTGTCTATAGACCAGAATTTGTCTAAGGTTGACCTTGCAATGCATGAGACTCATGAGCATGCACTTTCTGCCTGTGTGTAAAAGAGAGAACAGCATCACTGCATTCATGTAAGGAGGTGAAAAGAGGTGCTGGTTGTCAGGGGACTGGGCAGTAGTTCCAGTTCCACACTCCCATCAATGCTCACTTGAAATGCATCGTAGTCACCCTCACCCAGGGTGCAATTGCATGAAAATGGTTAAAGTACAAACTGTCTCTGCCAGTCCAGCTTGCACCAGTCTAGTTCCGTGGACTCAAGTCAGAGCACAGTGTCTTTCTGGTGTGTGAATAGTAGTCATAGGTGGCTAATACACTCCTCCTTACCTTTTTCTTGTCTTCTTGTAGATGCAAACCAAAGAGGCCTGTCAGGATCAGTCACTGATTTCCACCATAGTCATACCTATTCTAGAGACTGTAGCAGCTCTGCTGAGGCAAGGAGAAGGGGTTCTCATAAATCCACACCACGTGGCATTGGCATTCAGCATTCTCCTGACAGTCCCTCTGGATCATCTGAAGACAGAAGACTATCGTGGTGTCTTCCTAGGAGTCCATGAAGTGCTCTTCTCTATTGTGCAATGTCATCCAAAGGTATATCTGTGAGGGGGTGGGAGGAAGGGGAAAAGGTAGAAAGAACCAGCACAGGGGCCTGTGATGACAGATTTCTTTTAACAGTGATTTTGAAATCTGTCCTGATAGTTTGAAAGTGCTTTGTATCAATTTGTCGTTTAAAAGGCTGAGAATCTGAATATCACATAATTTCAGTTGCTCTCCTTCTTTGATTTATGCCTGCATTATTGGTTTTTGGCAGCAGATTGCTTATCAACATCTGATGCTAGATTAGAAGAAAACTTTGCCTTTTTAAATGATGGATTTCTGGAAGCACAGATGGCTCAGGCTCTAGGATCTCAGTCTCACTGGAGATCAAGATTCTGCAGTCCTTTGAAAACAGGGCTTAGACATGTTAGAAGTTGGTAACCTTCAAACATTGTACCATCCTGGTATTCTTGTCAGCCTTCTGTCATGGGAAAGTGAAGTCATGCCAGGAATACAGGGAGTATGTAGGCAGAGGTGGAAGAAAAAAGGAAAGGGGCCTCATGCATTTATATTAGGACTAAGAGTGAAGAAAGTGAAAGATGGGAAAATGTCAGATTCTAAAAAGTGAAGCAGTACGTACTGCTAAAATGCCCTTACAAAAACCCTGTGGTAGAAAGCTGCCTAGCCAGGCTGTTTTCACACAGTTATCTGTAGTGTTACTGGACCCTGTGTTCTGTGAATCTGTCTGGCTGCACAGGATCTTTACCAGCAAGAGCAAATTCCCTAGACATTAGGGTACTGAGTCAAATGCTACTTTGGAGAGATGAAGTAACTCTAATAAATGTTTACTTGTTATTTATATTTGCATATGGCCAGGACTGCAGTTCTGCCCCAGGATTCTCATGTGCAAGATACTGTGTAGATGCAAATGGAAAGATCGTTCCTGCTCCTGACAGCTCTATCAGCTGTATAGTTTCCTTCACAGGGGTTCATCTCCCTCAGACTATGGAGTGGTATACCTGTACCCTCTCCACTCTGTTTACTCCATAATCTCAGATGTTTTTATTTTGTGTCTTTACAGGTGCTGTTGAAAGCGGCACCATCTTTTCTGAACAGTTTTCATCGTCTGGTTGTTTCTGTCATGCATGAAGGACGTCAGAAAGGAGACAAAGGTACCATATCTTTTCCACTTTTGCATTACATATACACACTGTAATTTATGTATGTTCTACAAGAGGAGATGCAGAGCAGGGCAGTCTGACACCAGAAGCAAAGTCCTCAAAACTTAGCTGTGGTACTGAAACCGTTAGCCCTCTCTGTCCTTTATGTAAGATTGAGGATGAGCTTTATAGTATTGTGAGCTTATGAAGGTAACTCCTGTGGAGCTGCATTCAGACAGCACTGCTTACTGGCTGGTAAGTAGACAGGAACTGATAAGGCTTGCTTTGCTCTTCTATCAGCCCATGTGCCTGAAAGCATCGTGGCTGTGAACTCTAGTGGTACATGCTAATATGCCTGAATTCCAGCCCCAGGTCAATCCTACTAAATGGAGTCTCCTGAGACTGGAACTATGTTTACTCCAGACCTGAACTGTCACCATTATGCTAAGCATAAAGCCAGAACATTACACGTATCTGAAGCATCACTTGAGATTAAATGATGTATCTGTATGTTCGAAATGAAGGAAAGATTGGTGCCAGACTTTGAGAATTCGCTTGTTTCTGCAATATGTTTCCATTAGTCAAGGGTCACGGGAAACTTATGGGTATGTGGCATCCTCAGGTTGAAAAAAGTGTTGTTTATCCTTGCAAGATTGTTCTGTTTTCATAACAGATCACATGAAAGTGGCTTCTGCTGCTGTATTCCACATAATAGAGCTCTATTATTATAGATCTTTCTTACTATGCTGTTTCTAAGAGTATCTTAGTAGACATTCTAAGATATGTCTTCTGATTTTCTGTAGATAGAGAATGCAATTTTCCTGTCTCCTTGTTCTCTCCTCCACAGTACTAGTTAGGACTGAATCATGGAGGGGACCATAGCTGCTGTTTTTAGCACTTCAGCATTTATAACATACTTTTTGCCTTGCGCTGCATGTGGAGTTGGACTCGGTGTGCTCTTACAAAATAACCATTGTAAGAGATCCATATGGTGTGTTGTGGAGGTGTGGGGGCCTCTCAGCTGTAGCTTGATAAGAAAAGAAGATAAAGTGGGCATATTGGTGTTAGCTTCATGTAGTTCAAGAATCATGTAAGACTGGGTGATTCTTTGGGTTATTTTCATAGGCTTTTTTAAGCCTCAAATACCAGGCTGCAATTCTCTTTCTGTTTTAGGCAACACAGATGAGTTTGAAGTTATACTGAGGTGTGCACACTTGGTGGAACGGATGTATACTCATATTGCTGCAGAAATGGAGGACTTCACTGTGTTTTCTGCTTTCATTGTGGCTCAGTATGTGACTGAATTGCAGAAGGTAACATGTTCTCATTTGTCTTGAAAGTGCCATGGTGTTGTGCTAGTTTTGGAATTCCTGTTCCAGAGGCAACTGTGTTAAGTTTTATAAACCTGTGAATTGAAAAATGTTGCTGTGTCTCATGGGAATACAGGTTTGACAGTTATTTTGAGCAAGAGCTCCTGGGAATCTTTTTTTACCCAGCTCTGGAAAAGTTTCTAAAGGTGTGAGCTCTGTTTCTTCTAAGGCAAAACAATGCAATGCCTGTTTACGGAACTGCTTTGCTTTTCTGTCATGTTGGGTGTTGCTTTTTCTTCATCTTGTGGTTAGGTTCTCTCAGCTAGTCTCAGTTGTCCAGGACTGATAGCAGTTAGGGCTCCATCTGGTAAAGTAATGGAGAAAACTTCTCTTGGAAAATGCCTTTTAATCCAGTCTAAATGAGTAAGTGAATGGAAAAAAATGTTCCCAACCTGGACAATTGTAACCTTGTCAGTAATTCTCATTTGGAACCAAAGTTATCATTCCAATCCTTACTAAAAACAGCAATCCCTGCTGTTACAGGTGCCAGAGCAGGTCATTAGCTTCTCACGTTCAGACCTAAGTTCAAATTGTTGTTCTGTTCAGCCTGATGGATTTAGATTTCACCAGAGTTTGAATGCTGCTTTGTGTTGCAATTACCTGCAGATAGATTATTTGGGGCTCTGGCCTGGGCATGGGCTGAGATACAGAAAAGAATTTGGTCTTTGTTTTTAGGCTCTTTTATCACAAAAATATCCAGCTGGTGCTGTGTTTCTGAATGCATACGGTATAACCTGTGTAACTAACTATGAAGGTTGTTACTGAGCTTAAACTTGTCTGTCTTCTCTATTGCCTTAGCCTGTCTATTGCCTGACATAACCTGGGATATATCAGGTTTTAGCCATGTTATTTAGCATTCCAAATAAGTTTGTTAGTGATTACATAGTAAACATAGTAATTCAGGAAATACTGGGGACAAATTACTGTTAAGGCTACTTCTGCTCTATTTAACCGTCTCTGTAATCTGTTCATTGCTGAATGTAAGTCCGAAAGCCTGACTCGGGTTGTCAGATGCCTTTTTCAGGTTGAAAGGACACTTACCTCAGTATTAGCAGGAGTGCAAAGTCTCATGAGACTTCTAGAAGAGTTTTGTGCAATACTTTCAGTGGGAAATGGAAGGTGATGGATGATAGCTGAAACCACAAATCAGTAATGTATGCATGGAACCTTTGGGCTTAGAGAGGGGAATTGGTGCAGTGAGCCACCAGACCCTGGGACAGTTTTCTGTCTGACAGGATAGATAGATCACAAGTAGGTGATGATTTATTTGCTCATTAGACTGGTGAGAATTGATGGATACCAGAGGAAGGAGAGGCTGCAGCATGCCTGTCTTAAGAGGGGCACTACACATCTTTCATGTTGTGCTGCAGAGAGAGAGAAAACCTCTTTCAGCCATTCATCTCGCCTGAGTCCAGATTAGTGGCTTTAAGCCTGTGGTCTGAAAACCCTGGGTGTCCATCAAAGGTACCTATGAAAAACACGTTGGTAGATTTAAGTCTGTATATGGGGATCTGCACACTTACTGGAACCCTTTTAAGGGTGTGCAGGCTAAAACTAGTGAAGGCCGCTGGCCTAGACAGTCGCTTACTCCTGAAGTAGCTGAGTAACAGTTCCCTCAGTACTTCCTCTTTACACCAAGAGATAAAATATCCTTGTGAATTATTTTGTGTTACTCTAGAAAGACTCCTTGCTGGCTTGGATGGCATCTATAACCTCTTTCAAACTGTTGACAGTGCTTTTTCCTTGTTGTCTTAGTTCAGCAATAGTGAAATACCTCTCCACATTTTTAATGTCTCACATCAAGAGCCCTGTAATGCTTGACAAATTGGTTGTGCTAACGATATAGACCATAAAACACTTACTAGCATAATTAACTGCCAGCCAGTAGTGGCAGCTGTTTAACTCTGCAGTTCTGCTTCCCACAGTGGTATTGGAGGGTGTTTATAGAAACTGCACTGCAAAGCAAGAATGGCACAAATAAGACATGGCTCCAGATTAATTTGTGATGTGAGGGATGCATTTCCATTAACTGCAGCTCTGAGGTATCTGCTTATCCCAAGTGGGACATCTGGTCCATCTTGTGAGTTTCCCTGTCCTTGTTCTCTGCGGTCATTTCTCTGCCTTAGGAGGAGAGCTCACAGTCCAGTGCATTCATTGAGAGTTGTGAAGCTCAACTGTTCTGTTAAATTAGTGCATGATGTAGGGAGAAATAACATCTGTTATAACCAGCCAATAGATCAAATGGCACAGAGGGGAAAAACGACAACCTTTTGGATGTGCAAACTCTACAGGGTCACAGATCCAAAGAAACACTTATGTGCCTTAATGCCTGCTATGTGTTTTTCTCAGCTATGTTAGCAGGTCTAATAAAATATATACTAGCTGTTTTACATTTAGGGCAGGAAGAGAGCACGAGTCTGTCACAGTGATTAGGAATGCACTTCATTAGCACGAAGTTTATTAGTTGCCTCAGGAAGAGAGAAGTCTGAATTTTAATGACAGCTTTTTATGCAATTTTCATTAGGCCTGGAGTGCAGAGGCTTAGGTCTGGAGGCATAGAGTGAATTTTGGGATTCAAAGAAGATAAAACATAATTTTGTGGCAAAAATAATGTGATGATGCCAGAGGCCAGCACTGTTTCAGGCAGTGAAGTATTTAGCAAATCATTTGTGAGCACAGGACAGATTTCAGCTAGCCTGGAGCACCAGAGGACTCCACAGTCAGCATTGATGTTCCTGGTTGTAGTGGTGGTGGTGGTTCTGCTGGTTTTCCGGTTGGGCAGGGATAATGGCAGGAGCAGGGCACTGAGTCCTGAGTCATTCGTTGTATTCCTTTAACTCTCTGCATGACTTCAGGAAAATACCTGCTTCCTGATATTAGAACAGATCAAGGAAGTACGCATCTCCTGAGCTTCTTGAATGCTCCTTTTATTAAGGCTTGTACATTGATGTCCTCAGATACAAATTGTTAGATAAATAACAAGTTGTTAAGTGATAAGTTAAAATTGATTGACTACTCAATGTAGCCTAAAGGAACAGCTCATTTGAAACTGAGACTTAGGAGCATACAGCTAATGTGAGACATACAGAAACTACTGAAGTGTGTAATCCAGCCCAAGTATTTTGTTTTTCTTTAATTACAGTTTTTCTGCTGAAGGGATTTCATGTGATTCTAAGGTGATCAGTACCGATGTGTGTAGTAGCAGCACTTCTGTGGGTTTTATTGCAAGGGGCATGCTTGTTCTGCAAAACATGTTTGCAAGATCAGTCGAATACTGCATCATAATCTTGGGTTTTATCTAATGGGCTGTTCCAGATGGTGTGATGCACTGGGTGACATGTTGTCAGCATTCCATCTCTACTGACTGTAGAGAGAGGGTTTTTTCTTGCCTTTTTGTCTTCAAGTGTAATGCAGTTTTGTTCTTCTTGTAGGTGACTTTGCACCCAGCTGTGAAGAAACATCTCACAGAAGGGATATATCACATCCTTGACCTTTGCATTGAACGGGACATCAAGTTCTTAAGTACGTCACTACCAGCAGGTGTAAGGGAGGTCTTTAAGGATCTGTATAACGATTACAACCACTACCACAAAGCAAGAAAACACGGGGAGGAAAAGTACACTGCATGATGAGTTGTGCCTTGTGCTACGTCATCAGTTGTGAATTGATCTTGCAGTGCTCAGAAAATCCTCAGTTGCCATTTGGTTTGGGATGACAAGTGAGATCAAGTCTGAAGAGGGTCCTCTAAATATGGATTGCAGCTATCACTGTACAGCAAGCCTTCAAATGGGAAAGAGGGGAGTGGAGAGGGAGGATGTGCTTTAGGTCTGTACCTGTGCTGGCCCTCAGTGAACTTGCTGGGAGCCCTGGGGAGCTTGCTGCAGCCTGGTACCAGATGTCAGACTTTAGGCGTTAGCACATCCATGGTGCTTTTTCCTCTGGAAGCAATAGTCTGGTGTAAAAGGCACTGAGGATTATAGCTCCTGCTCTCCCTTCCATATTAAGCAAGATTAAAGTACTCAAAGTGCTTATTTTTGTACCCATTTTTTTTACATTTTGTTACTGCAGAAATTTGTGCAGTAGGTTACTGTGCAGAACTGTGCAAATACAGTAAAACATTTGAAAGCTTGTATCTCTTTGGTTGTTTGGTCTTGCTCTTCAGTGTAGCCCTGGGCAACCTGGTCTGACCTATTGAATTTCCTCCCCAGCTGTATTATCCTGTGATCTCATGATAATCAAAAAGACTGACTACTTAGAACTCTGGTCGATTTACTGTCATTAAGCAATTACACTTAGTCATCTGGGCTGTGGTCACTTTCAGTGTACATTTTTAGCCTGTTAATTACCAAGACCTATCTGAGACCTTTTTGATCTAAGGTGAGGCTGCTTGTTTTGCATTCACTTTAAGAGTAAGGCCTGGGACTTACTGCAGCTCAGCTGACAGTAATTTAATAAACTGTGGTAAATTAATCACATTTGAGCCTGTAAGAAGCTTTATCAAACAGCTCTCTTTCATTAGCTAAACTACAGAAGTTCCTTGAAAATGATAGAGACTAAAGATGTAAACTCTTATGTAAGTGGTAAAACAATATTCACATTTGCACACACCTACTATAGAAGAACTCAATACTTTCACGTGATGTCAGCTTTAATCTATAGGTAGTGCATGGGAAGGGACACTGGAATGTGGCTTACACATATAGTGGTTCAATCTGCCTCATAGCAAGGAACAAAGGATGAGGTTTGGCTCAGGCAGAAAACTCCACATGGCACAGGGGAGGGAAGTGAGCCAGGCTGTGCTATACAGAGGCAAGTGCCTTGGGGCAGCCAGGGCAGGAGCATGGCATGGCTTAGCTTGGCAGCTGCTGTCTGACATAAAGCCCTTCATGGTCCTCTTGCACTGTCCTGCTGGCTGTGGTCTTGGCAGTACACTTTGGCACATCACAGACCTCCCCTGGGACTATGACTGCACTGGAGCATCAGGTCTCAGGTGGCTCCTGGGCAGTCCTTGCCCTGGGCCCTGGGGCAGCTACCTCTGGAGCTCGTGCTGGTGCCTGCTCGCCTACTCCAGCTTTGCCATGTGCAGCTTCCTGTGCTGGCTAAACTTCATCCTTTGGGCTGGAGATGATCCTCCTTACATTCTGAACAGTAAGCTTGGAGAGGAAGCTTTGACACTGTGCAAGCGTTGTTCAGAAGTAGCCACAAAAGCGGTATGTTATCAACACTCTTCTAGCTGCAGACGCAAAGCACAGCACCAGGTGCTGTTAACTCCATCCAAGCTGGACCCTGTACACCACTGTGCCATTTCTTGTATTTTATTTCAAAGTTGAAAAGCTGATGTGGGCCAGTGTTGCAAAGGGTAATTACTGCTGCCCCGCCAGGCAGTGGGACACAGAAGGCGGTCCCAGAAAGGAAATGTGTGTAAGCTGGGTGCAGCCCAATGGGCAACAAAGGGAGGGGGTCTCCAGGGTGAGGGCAGTTAATAGTGTAGTAAAAGGAAGGAAGGAAGGTTATGAGCACTGGGAGATGATCTGGAAAGAACAGTATAAAAAGGAGCGCTAGGTTTGGAGCGGGGGAGGAAGGAAGTGAGGTAGCATTTCTGGCGTCTTAAGTGTCAAGGCTCCCCTGATGTAGCCATATGGTTGCAAGCCACACACGTAGCTCAGAAGCTTCTGAGTGTAGACCACAGAGTAAATAACAGCTTACTCATTGCTGTAAAGGAGATAAACTCTTTGAGTTGGTATGAATTTTATTTCATTAATACGAACTTTAAAAGTTTTATCCGTATTAACTCCTTGGCTTGGAAATGAAAATGAGTAACTGACAGGGGTAATGGAAATAACAAACTCCTACTACAACAGCGACACAGTGCTTAAATGAATGAAAACTTGAAACCCTGCCACAATTAAACCTTTATTTCAAATATGCTGTGCAACTGCCACTTGCCCCCAGGCCTCCCTCCTCCTTCTCCAGGCTAAGCAGCAGAGTTCTGAAACACAAACCAGCGTTTCTATGTGGAAGTTACAAAGGGGTTAAAAAGAAGACTGTGTTTCACTTGTTAATCCTCGGGCTTTGTCCAAGAACTGCTCTGGGTTTTTTTTTTTAGTTGGAATAAATTAAATCACTGGCAGAGGACCACCTGCTGAGAAAGCAGGCTTTGTCTGATGGAGTCCATTCCAGTATGGTTGCAGTGCTCCTCATTGGTCACACGATGGTGCCATCCTGCAAGGGTTCAAAAGCACTCTGAACTCGATTTAGGAGTCCCTTCTGCTGGGCTTGGCCTCGTTTAGGAGCTCTGAGCACCAGGAAGGTAAAAGGTTTGGAGGAAGCACCGTCTCAAGGCCAAAGGACAGCGTCGAGACCTTTGTTTCATCCGAGTCATGCAAGTGAACCTAAAAGCACAGTCCTGCACACAATCTTGGCCAGACTCCAGCTGTTGATACAGTGCATCTCTTCCAAGGGCTTCTGTGGCTGCTGCTGTGCTAACAGACATACCTCCTGTAGGAGGAGCTCACAGGCTGGGATATCAAGGTCCTGTGCTGGTCCTGTGCTGGCTGTGCTGCACAGACTCAGCCTGTGTCTCAGGCTGTGTTATTTGTGTAGGGGCAGTGCCCAAGTCTGCTGTGCCAAAACTGGCTCAAATAAAAATGAGAGACAGGATGGGCAAGAAGAACAGTCATGGCTGGCAAAGATCACGTTGGGTTTATTTGTCCCTTAGTTTTGTGTAGCTGCTGTGAAAATCAGCTGATTTTTCTACTTATCTGGGGATGGGGCTTGATGTTTGACTTGTCTGCTGCTGTGGATAGAAATGCAATAAAAGAGAATGATGTAAGGGATAGAAATGCAAGAAAAGAGGATGATGTAAGATAGCAGAAATTATTTGCTAGGTTAGAAAAAAGTTATTTTTCCTGTTTATATCTGCTGGCAGGAGACAATATATGGAGTACTTTCCTTCAAGTTTGAAATGGATCGGTAACTTCCTATTTGTATACTTCTTGATGTGGGTCCAGGGCTGCTGGATAACAGAAGGCTCCTTCCATAGCTTCCTTTATGGGTTAAAACATAATAGCATGAATAAAGGAGTACTTTGAGAGCTCCCTATGTCATTATTACCGAACCATTAAGTATCTACAGGAGTAATAGTTTGCTGAAGATACCAAATTGAGTGGGGAAGTGGGCACTTTGGAAGTGAGAGCCACCTCTCAGGAGTACCTGGATAGGCTGAAAGAGTGGGCTAACAACAACCTTAAGAAGTTCAACGAGGACAAGTGTAAGGTCTTGCACCTGGGAAAACATAATCCCTGCACAGGTTGCAGGGCTTTACTCAGTTAGGGAGAAGCTCTGTGGAAAGGGACCTGGGGTCCTGGTAGACAACAAGCTCAGCATGAGTGAACAGTGTGCTGTTGCACAAAGAAAGCCTTCAGGATGCTGGTTACAGCAAGGGCATCACCAGCAGAGATAAAAGAAATCATCCTGCTCTACTCAGTGCTTGTCAGGCCACACTTGAAATGACTGTGTTTGGTTTTGGTTCCTGCTATGCAAAAAGATGTGGACAGGCTGGGGAGGGTCCAGAGAAGGGCCACAAAGATGATCAGAGGACTGGGAAGCCTGCTATGTGTGGAAAGGCTGAGAGAACTGGATTTGTTCAGCCTTGAGAAAAGGCTTAGGGGAGACCTTATCACCGTGTTGTAGTATTTAAAGGGTGGCCACAAAGAAGATGGAGATTCCCTCTTGACAGGGAGTCACATGCAAAAGATGAGGGATAAAGGGGAAAAATTAGTGCTGGGGAAATTCCGGCTGGACACAAGAAAATTATTCACAGTGAGAACAATTAGCCATTGGAATAATCTCCCCAGGGAAGCAGTGCATTCCCCAGCACTGGACACTTCTAAGATTTGATAGGACATCTTGTCTAGATCGTGCTTTTGCCAAGGAAAGTTGGATCAGATGAGCATTGAGGTCCCTTCCAACCTTGTAAGTCTATGTTTCTATGACTCTAAGTTGTAGTATAATCTATAGTGGGATTCTATAATCTTTGTTGTTACACACTTGTAAGGACGCTTGCCTTAAGCTACAGCAATGCTTTTTCTACTGGAAGCAGATTCTGGCCATGCAGGTGGAGAGCTGCGTTTGTGTCCTGATCAGTGTTTGCAAGCATAGAGAAATGATTCCTTTTTTTTTTTTTGTCAGTGAAACTGCTGCTTGAAATTTTCCATCAGAAACATACGGAAGTGCCACTGTGTCATTGCCGGCAGTGCTGGCATCTGCTGCTCTGTCATCAGTGAAGTGCTCTGCATATGGTTAAAGTTTCCAAAAAGGAAGATGCTCCTGTTGTTACACCAACCCTGTAAGATTGAAGTCACAGCCAAGTGGAAGTGAAACCTGACTTGCTATGGAGCAGTGCTGATTTGTATTCACTTCCTTGTTTTTTAAGTATGAAAGGGGTTTTTTGGGTTTTATTTGTGACTTTAGAGCCTGGGAAGTTTGTGAAAGAAAGTATGTCCCTGTGACCTTCCCAGAACTTTTAGTCTAGGGTAGCCCTTTAGCAAACCCTTTGACACATCTGCAAGACAATTTGGGAAGAATAAATGAAGGTACTCCAGATGCCTAAGCTGTACTGCCCTCCCTTTCCTCACGAAGAAGCATGCTGACTTTTGTACCTATTTCTAAAGATGGCAATAAATGAAAATGTCAAAACCCATTTTGTCTTTTGTAGGCATCTTTTAATGCAAGTGTAGAGTGGCAAGAGGTACAGGCCTGCAGTGGCTTTCTAGCAGTGGCTGCTTGGTCCTTTCTAGCTATAGAGTTGTTTGCATCATAAAAGTCTTATTCTGACATGTAGTTCTATGCTCCTCTTTCAAGACTGGTGGAGACCAACTTCTGTCCCAAAGCAGTTGTCGTTGGTTTGATTACTTTTTGTGGCAGTTGCACTCAGAATTGCTTCTTGGCGGGAGAAGTTCCACAGCTGGTTGGCTCTTCTGGCAGGGAAGCCACTGTAATGCCATTTCAGCTTTCATTTCTGCAGCCTCCATTTGAGGGTTTGGTTCTGCAGGCTTTCACAGGGCAGTGCTGGGGCTTCTCAGGAACATGCACAAATCTGAGCATTGTTGTCCTAAGGAGTAAGACCATGAGCTGCTTCTGCTGCAGGAAAGGAGGGAAGAAAAAGAGTAGGAATGGCGGTCTGGGATGTGATCAGAGTGTTGCCAAGGCTCTTTGCTGATGAGATGACTCTGTTGACGATCTGATTTTGGGTAGGAATAGGAAGCTTACAAGAGGTAAAGAAGCTCTTGGTAGCTGACAGCAGGGCAGCTTTGAAAACCAGGCTGTTAGTGGTTTCCAGGGCATCTGAAACAGCCCTTGCTTTCTTTGGTGTACTACAAGCCCCTAGAAACCTCTTTCAGCGTCGGGCCTCTATGTGTGCAGCAGTGTGAGCTGTGAGCGGGCACTCGCTGGCCTAACACGCTGCCAGGTGCGAGAGACGGTGGGTGGGAGAAGCAACAACACTGCAGGAGGAAGTGATTGATCTGTGTTTAGTTTTCCGTGCCGGTTTTAGAGCAGCATGTGGGAGTTCCCTTCAGTAAGCCCAGCGAGTGGGATGGTTGGGTCTGGGCTTTGTTGCTATCCCAGGAAAAGAGAGGAAGAGCGAATGACCATGTTACCAAAAAATCCAATTTTCATGTGGGGGCACAAATAGACAAATCTATAAATGACAGTTTGATCAGCTGCTGCTGCCAGTAAATTACATGGCCTGAGCAAAAAAGCCTCAGCCTTATGGGACAGTGTATTAACTTATGGAGGGAGGGCTGATTTATTACTCCTCGTCCAGTGAGTAATTGTCAGGGAAAGGAGCCATCCGTGCTTATCACGTGCAAAGAGATGCTAGAATAAACATGCTGATTTTAGCTTGGCAGAAAGCATTGCCACTTGAGCACAGTGCAGTGTGCCTGAACACAAGCGTGTTTCTGCTTGTTCCTGTTCACAAGGACTGGGGGTGCAGGTGATCCTGAGCACCAGTGGCTGGGAGTAAAGCTTGGGGCTTTTGTGTGGCTTTGTTCCTGCATCTCCTGCAGGTCACCTTTGTGCTTTGCTTGCTGAGGCCTTACCTGCTTTGGGCTCTGACACAGACATGAGTCTTCCCCATGAGGGATTCGTGAGCTTTACAAAATGTTTAATGCTCTGTGGGTACCAAGGTGAACTGAGATTTTATTTAGTTATTTGTTTTAAATGCTACAGAGATGAGGGATGCAGCATGGTTCTGTTTATTCCAGATATCACAAGTGATAACCAGAAAACATGTAGACTAACAGCATAATTTCTTCCCCTTTCATCTTCCCACTAGATCCTTGTGAAACTTGCTATTGTTTTAGTGTGTGCTTTACTTGCTTTTCTAGGATATGTCAGGACTGCTCAGGGTTTTCAGGAGACAGCTATGCAAATGTGAGCTGCTAGTACCTGATTTCTGCAGAGTGACGTTTTAAAATATGCCCATGAAAGTTTTCATAACCTATGCCCATGAAACTTTTCATAACCTAAGCCCATAATGAGAGCCTAGAGTATGTGCCTCCTGCTACCACATGCAGAGGAAGTGTGTCTAAGAAACCTGTTATTAGTAGCTCATATTTTGTTTGTGCAGCGACATCTAAGAGACTTCCTAAGCAACTTCTTTTCCCTTGCTGTAAAGGCAGATTTCTAATGGCAGGAAAGACGCAAATCTGTTCTTCAGATCTGAGACTGAGTGCACCCTCAGCAAGTTTGCCGATGACACCAAGCTGTGTGGTTGGGTGGATACGCTGGAGGGAAGGAATGCCA
>JBCJKH010049401.1:16889-29347 GCA_039877255.1 Loriculus beryllinus
GTGTTTTGTATCTGAAGGGGGCCTATAGGGATGCTGGGGAGGGACTCTTCATTAGGGGCTGTAGTGACAGGACAAGGGGTAACAGGCTAAAACTTAAACAGGGGAGGTTTAGATTGGATATAAGGAAGAAATTCTTTACTGTGAGAGTGGTGAAGCACTGGAATGGGTTGCCCAAGGAAGTTGTGAGTGCTCCATCCCTGACAGTGTTCAAGGGCAGGTTGGATGAAGCCCTGCGTGACATGGTTTAGTGTAAGGTCTCCCTGTCTATGGCAGGGGGGTTGGAACTTGATGATCTTAAGGTCCTTTCCAACCCTAACTATTCTATGATTCTATGAGTCTATGATCTCAGCTCGTGCTATATTGTCTGGATTACGAGAAATACTTTTGTTCTTGAGCCGTGGAAACTTCAGCAGCTGGAAATCTCCTTTGATCTACATGGGCTTTTCCTGCAATAGCTAGGGATTATCGACTGTCATAGTATTTCTGCCTGCACTTCTGCCCTAAACTGCTATTTCTCTAAAAACATCACCAGAACTGTTGTATCCCATATATTCGCAAGGAAACTGTCCCAGCAGCTTATGTTTGAGGGGAGACTCTTAGCATAGCAAGAGTTGGGGAAAACCCATTAGTGCAAGTGGTAAGAACTGGTAATGTTTGACTTCCAAGGTATGAAGTTTCAGTCTGTTCTTTTTAGGTAAGTGTAGTTCTGTTACAGCTGGGCCGTGTATCCACAGAACATGGGTGAATGGCATTAAATTACTCCTGGCACTTCTCCGTTCCTGTTTTTGGAGGAGAGTAGGGAGCTGTGTTATCTTAACACAGGCCCTATCTGGAAGATGCATTAATCTCTCCATGCAGATCCGTGGTGTTGAGGAGTTGTTGTGGTACATGCATATTTTCCCTTGCCACACTGTAGTAGCAGTAATGTTTAGAATTAGCTTCTGAACATGATTCCTAGGGACTTCAGAGGGCAGAAATGTGCCCCTAGAGCTCATGGCACTTTTCATCTTGAAAGCACTTTATAATCATTAATACATTAATTAGGCATTCTCCCCTTCCTTCCTGCTAACAAGGTTTATTAAGCTGAATGTATTTATCTTTGGGCAGGTTCTACAAGCAATTGAATGAATAATTTTCCTAATAACTTTAATAGCAAAGACATGAAAGGGAACAGGAATGATGAGAAGAATGAGAGACTGAGGTAAACAAGGCTGCACTGTGAAAGGAGAGGAGCAATTTCATTCCAGGTGTAACTTCACCTACCCCTGTTACTCCAGATGGCAGCTGTGCAGCCATTGTTGCTTCTGTCTACCCTAACCTACATGTAATTGCGCAGCTATGCAACATTTATGCTAGAGCACACACATGCAAAACAGGAGCTCATTGGTAAATGGGACCTGCAGGAGAGGAGAACATGAAAATAGTTTGGAATTGCAAGGTGCAGAAAGCCTATATGAAAGTGTGACTTTTACATATGCTTTCGGTACCTGGGGTGTTTTTATGAGAACCGGGGTAATCTAGCAGAGTATTTCACAGTGGGTAAGTTGCAGGAGCCAGGAGATGGAAGAAGGTCATGAATGACTTTGTTGGGGGTTTAAGGCATTAAAAACTGTAATCCAAAGTGAACGAAATTTTGCTTTCTTTCCCCATTTTACCCCTCAAGCATTGTCTGTTGTTCCCTCAAAGCACACACAAACACACATACGGTGTATCTGTTACCATATGTATACTGTTTTGCTCCTACTCTCACAGTAAATGTTGGTGGAAGGACACAAAATGTTTTCTTTCAATGAGGACATGGCCTAGAAAAACTCTGAGCTCAGTTAGTGGCTTCGTGGCTGGGATGGGGATGCTGCACTGTGAATTTGGTGATTTGCATCTTAGGCTCTGCCGTTTGCTAGGTGATTTCACCTCTGTCTTCTTCCTGTCTTGTTTATTTAGATTCACAGGCTTAAGACCGGAAGGGACTACTAGATCATATGGCCATACCTCTTGTGTATTCCATCACAGTCCATTGAGCTTGATATAGTTAACTGCTGTAGCAAATCCAATAACCTGTGGGTAATTCCAACATATCTTCCACAAAGCCAAATTTTTGACATTAAGCTTTTCAGGGGCAGGAGTTGTGTTCTATCCATGCTTGAAGTAGAGCATCTCAGCAGTGTTATTAAACCGACATCAGGAAAAGAACAACAAGGCTAATACCACTAGTGTTAATTATAATAAAATCTATTAATATTTTATAGATTAAGCTTGCAAATACATATGATTTATTTAAACTGAGAAGCTAGTCACTGTATATGAACTGTAGCCTTCAGAAAGGAGATTGAGAGGTGGCTTTTCCATTCTGGTATGCAAATATTTCTGCAGGGCAACAGATGAGGCTTTGGGAGGGCTCTTTGATGCTATGGAGGAGGTTGTAACAAAAAAAACCCCAGCATAGGTAGGAGCTGTTCTCCAGCAACACAGATTTGCAGTGAGTTGTAAATAGCTACATTGCTGAGTTCCATGCAGCAGTAAGAGAGTAAAACGTTACAGCTGATGGCATACAGGATGAATGCTCTGAGTCTGAAGTGTAGATTTTATTGAAACACAGAGAATCAGCCCTTTTCTTACACCTCTTAGTTCCTAATTGAAAGTTCAAGTAGCCTGCCTGTGCCACTGTGATGGAAAGTGGCTTGCCAAATGGAGCAAATATTATATATATATTTTTAAAGAGCTCTTTCAGTTAATGTGGATTTGACACCCCCACAGCTTCGCTCAGACTTTGTCAGACCAGGAAGGTGTTTGCCAGCATCCTCTTTTAGTGAAAAAGCTAACCTAGCCTGAGATCTTGAAGGGAGAAAACCTTGACTTAAAATAGAAGTGTTTGTGACGGGGGAGGAGGGGGTCATAGGAATAGAAGGATCCTTCCTAACCACCTGCCTGCTTGTCACAACAGCTTAACTCTTCCTCTTGACACCTTTGGCTCTGTAGAGTTTGCCATAGACTGCCTGCAGGCTATGAAGGGAGTGAGGGAGATGAACATGTGCACTGAGAAGTGACCAGAGTTTATTTGCTGCCATAAGAGCAGTGCCTACCACCACTGGCTGTCACTTCTCACAGCACCCAGATGTAGGAGCTTCAGGTGGTTTAATCAAATCACATAGGCTTTAGCAATCCCACAGCACCACTTTCCCTACAGCAGCACCAGGGGAGCAGAGCTGTAGTCTCACCTCAGACCCTGCAGCCCTGAGCCTGATCCTATACCCCAAACCACTGGGGAGGATGGTTTAAAGATCAAATACCAAGTTGCAGAGAAGCTAACATGCTTCTGCACTCCCTGATCTCTACTGTGGGACAGCGGTCTTTGGCACACAGGCTGGGCAAATATGGCTGGTGAAACTCAAACTAGTACCTGAAGAGGATGCACAGAGTTGCCCTTGAAGTTCCAGAGCACTGGTCCTGCACACTCTGAGTAGAGCTCAGCCCCATCCCTAACCTCCCACCCTGCCCAGTGGTAGGGCTGTCCTGTAGATGCAGGCACTCACAGCACCAGCAGCAGGAAAATTGGTTGTTGGCAAATGGTGCCAAAGTTCAGAAGTCAGAATCAGTCCTGGCTGCAAATTGCCTTGGGTGGGGTGCTGACTTCCCTTGTCCTGGCACTGCATGTACTGCCATCCCAGCTACTTTGATTAAAGCTGGCCAAAGCATTGCAGAAACACCGCAGTCAAACCTCTGATGGCAAAGATGTGCCTTGGGCTTCAGCACAAAAAATGGGACTTGTTCAGGCTCTGCAGCAAGAGAGAGAAAGGAAGAAGGGGAAGTGGATTGGAGCAAAATGAAGTTTATGGTCACAGGGCTTGTGATGCATTTTCCTCTCGTAGCTAGAACTGAGCTTTCACCCTGTTTGAGAGGTTGAAATGAGGTGAACCACTAAGCTTCGTTACTTTAAGGCGCAGTGATAGCAACCTGTTGTTTGGGAACCAGACAGCTTAGGAGTCCATGCGTTTGGAACAACCTTAAAAAGAAACATTCACAGGTTCAGATGCAAGTCCGCTTTGGGCTGTTGTTTCAAAGCTAGTAGGAAAAGTTCAAGCGAAAGCATGCATGAAGACAGCAGAGTAGAGATCCCCAGTGAAACTCAGCTCAAAGCAAGGTCTGCCCTGCTTTCTATTTATAGTACTTCAAGAATGTATTTATTTTATTACAAGAGACAGCTAGGGTGGGAATTGCAGTGCAGAACATGAGATAGGTTAAGACAAAAAAGCAATGCTGTGATAGCCCTTTCTTCCTTTTCTTTTGAGGGCTATGTAGGCTGCAGGTGAGCAAGGCCATGACGAGACTAATTTCTTGCAGCTGACAGACATTAGCTGGAACAGTGGGTTTCTAGAGCTTTAAAAGCAGGTCTTAAAGACCGTGTGGTGTGTGTTACAGTGTGTGTGGTTCCATTCTCCTGGCTTCGGGTTCCCACAGGGTATGTTACTCTTCCCTGTCAAGGTATTTACCACTGGAAATGAGCCTTATCCAACTGTGGCCGGTTAGCAATAGAACTATAAGCTGGGATGCAGTAAGTGTAAGCTCCTTGTGTTGTAGTCTTTATTAAAGGTAATGTCCTCCATTGTTCTTTGACTGAGCAAAGGTTGAGGTGGCTTTGTGCTCAGCTTTTGTGGATACCTAGGTTCTAATTCTTGGTGCTGCCAGGGTCATCCTTGTCAGGCTGCTTAACCTCCTTGCTAACTAAGTGCTATATCCCAGCATCTGCAGTATTTCACCCCTTCATGCACTTCCTCTGTTTGTGTAGTGATTACAGAAATAATTCTTGCCTGTTGTACAGCATTCCTTAGGTTCCAAAAATATAGGCTATTATTGTGATTGTTAAAAGAAAAGCAAAGCTGCAGCGTCGGTACTGAGTGTGAAATATTCTCTCAGTCAGATATGGTGACTATGTCCATAATTCTCAGGCTTCTGAGATGTTAAACTGGTCTGAGACATGAATGTGGTACATAAGACCGCTTGAGGGAAAGTCAGCTTCTGTAGCAGACCACTTAGCAGCTTTGCTGCTCTAAATGTTTCAACTTTTTTCAACTCTTGTTTTCAACATGCGTTTTCTGAAATGCCTTCACTTTCTCGGACTTCTGCAGCAGCATGAAAATCATAAACCCTGCCACTTGTCAGTCTGATGACACTTCATGTGCCTTTTGCGTGAAGCCGTGCTACTGCGTTGATCCTTTTGCTCCTCCTGTCTTGGGTCGGGTATTTCTGCAGCTAAGAGTTGATCAAATGCACTAATCTGCTTTTTGTGGGCCAAGGAAAGATTCTCAGCATCTGCAAGAACCCTGCCTTGCCCTTATGGGGAGCAGGAGAAACACCAGTGTTTCGTTGCCATATGGTTTTAGCTGATTTGTGGTTTTAATCGTTTCCACTTGGCAGAGGACTATCCAGCTCTCTGTGCTCTCTACCAGGAACTGACTCATGGAAATGGAGTTTTCCTTTGGTGTGTTGGGAGAGCAAATATCTACATGTGTTTGAGGAAGCTGGTGAGATAATGTGCAGATGATGAAGATTTCTAAATGTGGGGGGAACCCCATATTTGGCTATTTTAAATAAAGCTTCTAATTTTATGCATCAGCCAATTGGAGCTTCATCTATTCTAAATCAGAGATTTTTCTGCCTCACTGCTCACAAATTGCAAAGCTGGTGACCTGAATGCTGTTACTTTAGAGAGGTAAGTGATGGCTGCTAGTGGATAGAGCTGGTCAGATGGTGATAAGCCTGATACAGAATACACACCTTAGTTTTACTGTCAGCTCTGTGCAGACCTGTGTCCTGTGTTGATCTAACACCATGGCCTTAGGCATCATCATCATCTAGGCTTGAACCTGGGATTTGCGGATCTAAAAACACAACCTGCTATGAGCTGGAGGCTCACGCAGGCAAGCGCACTGTGACCAAACATGAAGTAAAGTGTATTTGCGTAAGCTGCAGTGAAAAAGTTTTAAGCAAACACACTTTTATCTCACTTTTGTGATAGGCTAAGTGTATATGCAGTCTGCCACTGCAGCTTGGCAGATAAGCAGTGTCTTCTTGAGCTGTAGCAGCTAATCAAGTGTCAAAACTGTGAGCTGAGGGACCCATCTCCTTATCAAGAGACTGAACTGTCTCGGCAGTATTTGTGATTCAACCACAAGAAGGAGACAGAGCTGCAGTAGGCAGGGTTCAGACTGCGTTTGCAGGAAATCAGTTGATCATAGTGGAGCTCTGGGGGCGTCCAGGGATGTGTATATTCATTCAGAGGACTCACAAGATGGATGTCTCTGGTACATTAGAAGTGTCTTGGCAAACCAAGCTCATTAAATTATATGGTGTGTCACCTGTACTGACAAAAAGCTCCTTGTTTTGGGGTTTGGCTATTTTTTTCTTTGTGCTGTTTGTTTTCTTCTGTTATAGAATTAAGCAGCCCAAACACTGGAGCTTTCTCAGTATCCTTAGGAAGCTATTTCCTACCTTTAAAGATTAATGTCATGGAAATTTTTCTTTGATCTCAAGCCTGACTTTCTTTGGCTCAGTTTTATCCTCTTATTTCTGGGTACAAGGGACAATGGCTGGAGGAGTAGGATTTCTTGCATTGAGATTTGGAGGCAAGGTACTGCTGTTGCCCCAGCTATGGAGGAGCTGTGGATGGCCAGGCTTTGAAGTGGTGATGTCTTTCCCTTATGAATGGGAAACCTGCTGTGCTTTAGCTGCGTTGCCTGCTGACCCACTGCCTGATCTTTGATGTTTTCATTTTGAAACGCATCCCACTGCACAAGATATATGCTTAGCTACAGCCCTAAAAGATTATCTGTATGCTGTTGCACATGAGCAGGCTGCGACCAAGACTAAATCCTGCAGCCTTGCTGGGTATTATCTGACAAGCAGGTGATACATGGAGAACAAATGGGGAGCACAGAGGGTGCTTGTTAGGCTCCTAAGGCTGGAGAAATGGGGGTCTGTGCTCGGGAACAAAGGCAATTTGCATTTAATTTCTCTGGGCTGCAGTGCTGGCAACAATGGTAGATGTTTATCTGTAGCTTTACACCACTGCACAGTCCGGGCTGAATGGGAATCTTTGTTCAGGGCTGGAGCAGCAGGACCACTGCAAGCCAGGACAGAAACACTGCGTCGTATGGCTTGGATGCAGACAGAGGAACTGGATGCTGTTAAAGCCTATCCCATCTCTCACCCTGTCCCAGGTGGGTGTTCAGTGACCTTGGGAAGCCCCAAAGAGAAAATGGTCCCATCCTCAAGCGGTTCTCCTGTGGGGTTACAGTCAGTGCCTGTCCATGCTGGTGTTCACCTGTCCTGCACTGAGAATATGAGGAGGTTGGCTGCTGTTCTTCCCGCAGGATTATTGCAAAGGGTCAGGCAGGAACAAGGAAGGCCATGTACAAGGTGCATCCTGCTGCAGCAGCTAGCCTGGGCTCCACACAAGAGATTGGACGGCCCTAAATCTTACCTGGCTGGGACATGGTCTTCTCTCTAGATTCAGAAGGTGGTGAAGAAGGGTAGGGATGTGTGTCAAGTGTGGTGCAGAGCCCCATTCCTCCAGCAGAAAGCTGGGTTTAGCCAGGTGCTATGTGGTGGATGCCTTTCTGAATTTTGTCGTGGCAGGCTCGGCGCTGAACTTGTTATGCAGTTTAACAGCCTTTGTAGAGGGTTGAGGCTTGGAAAGCCTCTCCTCGTGGGTCTCCAGGTGCTCACTGGGCTGTGAAAAGCATATCCCCTCATACTGGGGGCTAGCAGCCACAAAACACATTACTGCATCCACCAGCATTGTTAACTTCCCTGCAGTTCCAGACCTCCTTGCTCATTGCACTAGCTATGTTTGTGATAGAAGTGCCAAAGCAGTAGGACTTTGTCTGAGACCACCATGAGGCAGCAGGTGACTGATGGGGTCTTCTACTGGTCTCTTACCAGCAGTGATTTATTTCTGCAGTAGGTGGGAGGAAAGTGTGGGAAGTAGGATCCCATTCTCTAGCCCCACAGAGAAATGGTGTTCAGCTCAGGGATTGATAGCACCAAACACTGCCTCGGAAACCTGAGCTTCTCCTGCTTCACCTACTCCACGGTACAGTGCTTGCTGTGGCAGACAAATAAGAAGTAGTGTTAATTGCACTGTGTGCTCCTAAGCTTCTTTCCATAACTTTCTGGAGGGTGATTAAGAGAGAGAAAGTAAAGTGGGGATTATTGGGATCCTGATGGAGGCTAGGGAAAAAAAAGGGAAATTCCTTGGAGGGGAAAAAAGAGGCATTTGAACAGCTGACAGCAAGCCTCTGCAAACAAACCGGGAGTTAGGCAGCAGATGGACTAACACTCCCTGGGCTTGTGCCAATGCATCAGATTGATTTTAAAGATGAAGCACCCACTGCCTGGGAAAGCAAGCCAGTATCCTTGCAAGTAGGAGCACTTCCTGGCAGCTGTTCAAACACTAGCTGCTTTATGGTTCACTTTCAGTGCACCAGGAGTCAGTGAGAAGCACTTGGGGACTTGGGTTATGAAATATGACCAGTGGGGACTACAGACCAATAAAGAGATTATTTTTGTAGAGAGGATTGCATGGAAAATAATGTCCAGTTGCTCAGAAACTCATAGTGTGCAATTAAAAGACCAGAAGAGATCAAAGGGCCATCAAGTCAAACTCTGTGCCTCCCAGCATGGTGAATGCTCAGTCTTTCAAGCCAAGATGTAGACTTCCCTGGAGTTCAATTCCAGAGGGAAGGTTTTTTTTTTTTTGCTGGACCTTAGATGTAGACCTTGCTGTAGATCAGCCTATGTCCTGAGGTATGGCTGCTGTCCGGAATGACATTATGGTAGATGTCTTTAACATAGCTAATGTGTTTGAACCGAACTCACAGAATACCTTGGTGATGGGTTTGGATACGAACCCTGACAAATGCCTCCTTCTCCCACACCATCCCTTTCCTTCTACAGAAATTATATGAGCTGGAGTGGTTTATTTTTCCCTCCTGCACTTTTCTCAAAATGAACAGAACCCACCCCCTAGTCCCCCCCGTTGATGAAATAAAACCAGTGAGTAATAAAACACCCAAAGACTCTCCAGTGAAATAAGCATTTTCACAGCAGTTCATTCCATTGGATTATATACACATGTACATATAACACAGCCTGACTGTCCACCTAATTTATGAAGGCTGTTCCATGGTTCTCCCTCTTAATTTCCCATTATATATAATTTTGTTCTCTTTTAAGCGTGCCATACACTGGTTTTATGACACGCATGGCAAAGAGACACAGGCTCAGACTCTGAGCTGGTGCCAGCTCCCACATCTTGAATTGCCCCTTGAACATAAGCTTAGATAAAAGCTAATTGGTTTTTAGGGTGATTTTACAACATGTGCAGTTGTGATTAGAGTCTTAAATATAGACTTGGCTGCCAAAAAGACTTCAGCAATGACGAGCTTGCAAGTATTTCAGCAAAAGGCTGACTGACACCAATGTAGGGTGGGCTGGGAGTGCCACGCAATTTATGCTCTGCCCCGAGGAAATGCCATCTCCCACCCTGGCACAGCGCCTTCCTCTGCCTCTGTTGGTGTTGCAGTGAAGAGTGCTTGTGTTTGTCACCCTGCCTCTTCATCTGTCCCTGGGTTTCTGATGCAATAGGACTGGAGCTAGAAAACAAGCATGATACAGCAAAGCACGGCTGTGACAAATGGGAAAAGGGCTGAGAGGCTGGGAGCAGGTCTTGGTTTCAGGAGCAGAGGTGTCGAAAGGTAAAGAAGGAGCAGAATGAACTGCTCCTTAATGTTGATGAAGTGTTTCCTGTTCCACAGCCAGAGTAGTGTGGAGAAAGCCAACATCTAGCTGTCAGAGCTCAGATGGGTTGGGTTGTTCCCTGGTGTTTGCAATAGTGTGTCCTGACTTTTGAGCAGCTGGAGTATTGCTGAAGCTGGAGAACCTGATCAGAGAGGATTTTCAGTCAGATTTTCAGCTTTGAGATAGGCACTTATCTGCCTGCTTAGCTGACAGCCGTGGGTCTGGGGCAGGTGACTTGGCCTTTCGCTGCTGGGCTGTTTGTTCGGATGTACTCCACGTGATTAAAGTGACAGACTGAGAGGCTTTCCCAGCTGCTTGGCTATTTAAGGCCTTGTGTAAAATAGATGTAGTGGTCCCTAGAAAACCAGCAGGAATTCAGCACAAGGACCACTAGGCTCAGACGAACATCGCTGAAGTGTTCAGGAAATGGGCATGTATCCAGATTTATCTAGCTCAATGAGAGATCTTTCTTCTGCTTCCCCAAAATAGCACCCTGTCAACAGAAGCCCTCTCTTGGTCTGCTTTACTACAAGACTGTCATTAAAATATAAAAACAAAAGCTACTTTCCCCTGCTACAGTCCTCTGTTGTATCCCACCGGTTTTATGGCACTGACTTAGGTGGAGCAAAGCTGGCGTGGAGCTGAGACAGCCTAATGGTGAGCTTGGTCCTGTGTTTGCTTTAGCAAATGGATTTTTTGAAGTGGGAATGTCATGGTAACTGATGGGAAATGCATCAGGTAAAAATGGCAGGTTTCTGACTGATAGCCAGGCATGTTAAAGATACAGATGTTTACTGTCAGGGAGAGTTACTGGAACACAACATTCTATGAGTCATGGAAAAATATGTAAGCATAAAATGATTCTCTACTTTCCCCTCTCCCAATCACCGAGGACAACTGATTTTAAATGTTACCTACCTGCTTGGAGAACAGAAATATTTTTCTGCGCAGCTTCTGAGGCTGGTAACACCTAAGTTACCTGGAGTCATGTCCCAGCACAGCCTATGGAGTTCCTCCACATTTACACCAGCATTATAGATGAGCTTCTGGCTCTTGAGAGCAATCAAAGCTAATCGACATGGCTAGAATTTGGAATTTGGAATGCTTCTGCTGAATGGTTCATGAGCAATCCACAGGCTAGGAGTTATTTTCAGAAAGTATCCTGCAGTTAATTTCAAATCCCATATACGTTTGAGATGTTCATAAGCTACTTGCAGACAATTTGCAAACAGAAAAAGAGGCTAAAATTCATCAAAATAAATGATCTGCCATGAATTATTCATTTAGCTCCCATCAATCATGCCAAATGTTTCCCTTGTTGTTAGTCTCTGCAAAGAGATTGGGGATTGAATTTAGCTTAGAGACAGAAGTATGCTTTCACCCCTAGAGGTGCTTCTTCAAAGCAGACTAGCAGCATGTAGGTGATGAGAATAAGAAAGCTTCAGCAGCACAAAACGTTCCCTCTCTGTGGATAAACAGCAGATTTCAGCCAGCAGGGTTGTCAGGCTGCTTCCACAAGGACCATTTTTACAACCCCCCCCCAACCACCAAAACAAACCCTGAACTTGAAGGGAGAAGAAAAGAGAGAATTTGGAGTGTTTGTTGTAAACAGGAAATATGTCTTTCAGCCCATCTTAGCAGTAGGCTGAAGATAGCTTTGCCTTTTAAAGTGGGAGGGAAGAGTACGGATGAAGTGAAGTCTGGATCACTGGGAAATAAAAGCAGGTTATCACAACCTCAGAGTTTTTCAGGCACCAGCCTCGCTTCCCTTCCTTGCACATGTAATTAATTTATGGTCATGGGCACGCTCCCATACCTAGCAGAAAGGGGACAGCCAGAATTAAACAGCTAGGTGATGTCCATGCAACATTCTCGAAGAAAGGGGCTGCCATGGGAAAGCTCTGTACCACTTGGTTAATATAGTGGAAACCACATCCAGATACAGCTTCTGGGGGAGGGAACAAAGGTGGCTAATTGTAGAGAAAGGGCCTCATTCGCTAGTGTTTTAATCAGGTTGACAGCAGAGAAATACAGCTGACATCAACTGCATGCTGGTAAATGGCAGTGGCATAGCACATGGAAAAGCACTAAGAGTAAATAAGCTTCTGTTAAAAAAATAAGCCAAGTTTGATTCAAAGGCAATGCGTGTAGCAGTGTATGCCCTCAGCACTCAATGGGCCCTCACATGAGGCTCTTATAACCTGGATTTGGTTGCAGCATGGACTTACCATCCTTGTTTTTTCAATAAAGGTATTACCATGGTTGCACATTCAGTGCCAAGCCAGACCCAACTCTCCAAAGCCTCAGCCCAGTGCCTGAAGTGCTAGGTTACTGCTTTTAGTGTCCAGAAAATGGAAATAAATAAGGCATAGTAGAGTTTAGGGAACTGAAATGCCACATGGGTTGAAAAAGGGGCATCTAAGCAGCAAAACTGATAAGAATGTATGTCGAAGCAATCTCTTTGCACTTCAATTTACATCTTACACTGCGAGTCCTTCACTTAAGAACCACTCAGCATCGTTTAATTTATACAAGTGCACCTGTCATCTTCTGCCTGTTGCTTCTGATGCTGATACAACACAGATGGCTTGCTGAGGGTCACTTAGAGGGGCTGGTGTACCAGGCTGGGAGGGCTGGGGCTGCCGGCATGTGGCCACCTGCCT
>JBCJKH010049404.1:7082-20960 GCA_039877255.1 Loriculus beryllinus
GTGAACGATGTTCCTCCCCGTCAGGACTAGATGATTTTTAAGGTCCCTTCCAACCCAAACAGTTCTATGATTCTATCAAATTTAAGCCTCACATTGCTTCTCCATTCATGAAAATGCCATCCTTAAACCAGTATCTCTAGTGTTTCCTGTCAGTGTGTTTTGCAGATTTGTTGTGTCCATTCTGTCCATTATGCTAGTTGCACTTTCATCCCATCTCCCACGCTGCCTGTCATGAATGGACAATAACAGTATTTCAGACACTTCAGACGTCCTCACTTGGTGACAATGCAGATTCCACTAGCTATTTTAATGCTCTTTAGTCTCTGTGGGTGGGATGCACCTCATCTCTGTGTCTCAAGTGTAGCTGTCTAGAATCAAACTAGTCATCTTTTTATAGGCAGACTAAGGAAACAGGAACTTTTAGGGTAGCCTCTATCTGACCTATTTTCAGTTTCTATTCCAGGATGAAGTGTCATATGCCTTAGAAGTGTCTATTTCTTGCTCAGATAAATCCTACCTTCTGCATCTAATCAAGCTTTTACTGCCACCAGTGACCTTGTTTTTCTACTGTTTCTAACTTTTATTTCCAAAGTAACAAGACTAGGAGTCCTAGAACAGATTGTTCAAATTTGTTCAAAGTAAATCTATGCAAAAGATCTTCAAAACTAGACCTAGGTCTAGCAGGTTAAGCTTTTCATCCTGTGAGAGCTTCTGAGGTTTTGAAAATTTTATCTCTAACTAAACAGAACAAAAAGTTGAAATGTTGACATTTTACATGACTCAAATATATTAAAAGAACAATAAAGCTCAGCTACAGAAAAGTCTGGTTTAATACATCTGAAAATTTCTATTTCATTTTCCCTTTGCCAGAAAGACCTTCACATCTTAAGGAAAGCATTTGATAAAATTTGGAAAAGCACTGAAATTTTTATTTTAAAAGTTGAAAGGGCATGTTCCAGCAATGTCAGTACCACATGAGAAAGCCTCAAAGCCCTATTCTTTTTCCTACAGCGTTTTGCTTTTGACAGATAATTACCTCCTGACCTCAAAGTCCCACCTAAGGATTCCTAAGTGATTGCAGAGTAAGTAAATTCACATAAAAAAAAAAAAAATTTAAGGTAGATCAAAGTGGGTCAGGCCCACATTTCATATTGGTGCTAGCACGTGTATATTTATTTCATACTCATTTTCAGTTACTGTAGTAAAACTGAGTACCTCAGCTCAGTTAACTGTTTTCACAGATGTTTCCAGATTAAGGTGTTATGAGACTGGTTCAAAGCTGTAACTCACTCCAAAGGCATGCGGGAGTAAGACCATCTGTCTTCAATGGCCAACACCTGTTTGAGGCAGCTTTTCAAACTTAGCATGACTGCCTAAATAAACATGCCACTCAGAAGTGCATGATATTACAAGAACACTGTACAGGATAAACACTTGTCATGGTGGCTGGGCAAACACAGTCCCCACACATACCTGGGTGTGCCATAGTGTGTCTAGGAGAAACCAGTGTCATAGGTAATGTGATCAAGTTGATGCTGTACTCAGCAGTATTTGAGATGTAGTCTGATTTTATTTTGCACTATCTAGAATGATATTTATATCAAGATAATTACTTTCCTTGTCAGTTTGAAAAGAGTTTAGGCTAACCTAACCATCTCTTGTCTGATCTCTTTCAGCTTTCATTCTGGAGAAATAGCTGGCCCTGAGCATAAACCCTGTTAAATCCAATTCATATTAGCTTACAAAGGATCAAACAGAGGGACTAAAGGACCAACATCTTCTGCTGTTCTAGAACTTACAGCTTTTTTATATCTAAAAGATCCATCACCAGTAAATTAGGTCATCTGCTTTCCACCATATCAGTGTTTTGTTCACTGGGTTCAAATGCAAGACATATATCTTCAGTGGCCCAAGAAAACTCATGCGGCCAATTTTGTTAAATGCCTTATCTTTTCAATCTGTGCAATAGCTTTTCATTGTTGAATTAATTTCCGGATTCCATCAAACACAGGGTGGCCTTGCAGTTCTGGAAATGTCATTCCTATGATTTCAAATTCATTTCTTCTTGAAATTTCTTTTCCAATTTCTTCTAGAATAAAAATACCTTTAAGCTGAAGTTTCTCATATTTTTTTCCTGGTCCAAAGAGTGGGTTTGGAAATATCAATCAATTCCATTTGATTGCTTGAGAGATATAAGTAAAAATTTAAAAAAGTCTCATTCAGGTTTTAAGGATGTTTTCCCAGATGTTATTGTGCTATATTTATACTTGGGAAATTGGAAGTTAGCATCTGCATATGCACATACACAACTCTGGACTTAATCTTGTTACATTGGCTCAGAATTTTGCATTTAAAAGGAAAAAGTACAAATGCCAAAATTCTAAAAGCTTTGTTCTTTGTATGTAACAACAGTGTGCAAATAAGATTTGTTAAAGGAGTCTCACGGGAACATGGTATTCCGTGTTTTTTACAGTGTAGGAGAAGTAGCTATTGCCTTCTGGTATAGTGCCTAAGACAGGTATTTTGCACCAGGAGGTGATGGTCCTTTATGATACCACTAAGAAAGGCACTCAGACTCCCTAAGGTATCATTCACAGTACTGTTCGTTAGAGCTCACACTATAAGAAGACAACAGCATAGCTAACCTTATGTCCTTTTAGATGCTTTTGGCCACAGACAGTGTAGCATCAGAGGACACTGACCTATGTGAAACAAACCATGCAGACCTGTCTACAGCAGAGATGCCCTCCTTCGTGTCATATAAGCTATTGTATGATTTTCTTACAAGTGAACAACTCTGTTTATCATTTTTACAGTCAAACCATGTTTGTTTGACATGTATCACTACAAAGGGCCAATGTAAAGTCTTGTTTTGTCACTTACCTGCAGTTTTCTTGAGTGTTTCTGTATTTTAAAGGACAAAGAAATGACAGAGGAAATTCACCTTCTTTTAAGATAATACATCACACAGTTAAGATGAATCCTGCTAAGGAGATATCTCCTGCACACAGGACCTAGTCAACCAGCTTATATTAAACCCCTAGTGTCTAGACAGTGAGAGATAAGCATGATAAATGTCACGCCATGTGTCAAACACTTGAATCAAAATTAAGGTAACACTGTGGAGAAACCTGTAGGAAGTTTGATTTAATAGTGGTATCTCATAGTAGTGTTGCAATAACTGCATTAGCTTTTCCCAAAATATTAAAGGTTTTGAGTGACTGTCAACTACTGATTGCATTCCAACTGTGTCTTCATACATCCTTACAGGTTGTTTAAAGTTGGGCAGAACAAGTCTCTGTAAGTATGTATGTAAAAAAAAAAAAAAAAAAAGAGAGAGAAAATAAAGACTAAAAACAAAAAATGAAGACTGAAAAAGAAGAATTGGAGTGCCTTCTGGGATGAGAGCTGAGAAAAGAGAGAGGACGAAGTCCTGGGAACATCCGGAGTTGTGAGTTAGTCTGGAGTTAATTCGTCCCTAACACAGATAAAAGCATTGGTGGGGCATGTACCTCTTCTAGTCTGTAAAATAAAGAGTTCACACATCCAGGCATTATCTGGAAAGTCATCTGTAACCATTTGGAGCTGATTTAGGTCTTGAAGAGACTGCAGAAGTGAGAGGGACTGGCACACAGTGAGGAATCAGTACGAAGTTTACAGTCAAGTTATATTCAGGCATAGTCCACATGTACATGTGAAAGAAAACCCCTTTGCCAATAAAGCCTAATCCTATCAAAGATACAAAGAACTACTAAAGTTCCTTGGCTTTTTGATGAATTGAATGTATCTCTTTAAAAGGACCAGCTTCTAATTGGCACTATTAAAGGGAAGAAAACACCGGGAACACTAAAAAATCCTTACTGAAGTTATTTTACCATTTTGCTTCTTGGTATACATTTACTGCTTTAGAAAAAATCATAAGAATCATCTGTCAAATGTCTATTCCTGAAAGCAAACATCTGTTTAAGAAAAAATAAGAAATAGTTGCTTTCATAAATAGGGGCATTTTTCAGTTATTAGTAACAATAAAGTACAGTGCCAACTAAAAAGAAATTCTTACACTAGGGTTTCCTTGAATTATTGTAATTTTGCTGGGAAAGTAAATTACGTCTAGAAGGACTTCAGCTGCATATCACTTCACTATAAAAAGAAAGGAAGTAAAAAGATATAGACAATGAAGCATTTAACATTTTTATTTTCACAGTTCAATCAATGGTTTCTACTAGACGAATTATTACACATGTATAGTGTGTATAAATAATCATACATGTACACTATATATTTACTCCAGGCTAATTTTCAAATTTTTTATTGAAGTGGTAAAGATTCTGCTATTTTAGCATGTCTGAATCACATCCCCGTGGAAGTGAGATCACATGTTTAAGAAACTAAATCTTCTCTAGGATTGAGACTCACTTGCAAAACTTAGAGGACATTGCTTTCAAATAAATCAGAAAGATAGCACAGAGAAGGATCTAAAGGATGTCATAAAGCAGTCTTTGACAGCCAGCTGATAAAGAGACCTGAAGAAAAGTTAAACTGGGACAAAAGATGTCTAACTGGTTCACAAGAATGATGATGCAAAATAGGATATTGAGAAGTCACTAATATTAGAAGGAAACCACATACAGTGACAGAAACCATTAGAAAAAACCCTTAGGCATAAAAAACATTTTCTGAAAAAGGAAACTAAGTTTGTATCTTATTGGCACTAAAGCTTAAAATGACTGAGGAACTATATCTTATTTACAGACAAAACCAACTAGTAATGGTTATTTACAATCACTAATGCAGTACATGCTACCTTTGCAGCTTTTTATGAAGAAAAATTCTATACTTAAGTCCTCTAGGAAATGGAAAGAAAATTCTAGAAATAGCAAGTTGCTAAAGCAATGTGAAACTTATAAAGGAGTAGAACAAAAGAAGCTGTACTTACTAAGACTAAATATTCCTCTAGCCCAATTAGACTAATAGTGAGTGCCATAGAAAGAGTAAAAAAAAGGACAAGCAAATAGTGTTTCCTTCTGCATATGTTCTGCCCACATTCAAAAACTATGCATCATAGATTCCCTGAGCCAAAGATCAGCATTTTTTACTGTTGCGTTTTATTTAATAGTCTTGTCTAACTTCTCCTTCTATGCACTTATCCCACCTCTTTTTACACAGCATAAGCCTCTGCAAGTTGTATTCCACTCTCTCTTGCACAGATGAATTTTTCAGTTTTGTTCACCATCAATGGTGAACAAATGGTTCTTATATCTTATTTTCCTTGAGTTTAGTTCAGCTCAGCTTAGTTGAATTAATATCATAAAGGAAAGCTGGGCCAGGAGTGGTGCTGTGGTGGTGTGAGAGCAGAGCAAGGAGAACCCAGCCAGAAAGGGCCAGGGAAGACCTGACGAGGGGTGGTGCTCAGTGCTCCAGAGGACAGCAGCAAGTCCTGGGGCCACGCTGGGGCCACCCTGGGAGTGCTGAAGGCTGCCTCCCCCCGGATGCGGGGCACGAGGGCCACCTGCGTGGAGCACGAGCAGCTGCCTTTGGGCCGCAATGACCCAAAGGAGCCCCGTGAAGGGGCTGTGCTCGGCTGCGGAGGAGGCAAAAAACCCCGGGACACTCGCCAGTCCACCTGGGGGAAAAAAGCCTTCCCCCCCCAGCTGCAGGACACGAGCGGCCACCTTCGTGGTGCATGAGCACCAGGCCATAACCCAGAGCACCAGGACCACAGGAGCCCTGCCAAGGGGTCATGCTCAGTGCTCAGAGGAAGGCAAAAAACCCCCGGGGACCGGTGCCAATCTGCCCCGGGGGAAAATTCCTTCCTGACCCCAGTGCTGGCGATCGGCTACTCCCTGAGCACGTGAGCGAGACCTGCTCCTGGTCCACGGGCTGCTTATAGCTCTGAGGGGACACAGGCACTGCCCTTTCTGCCTCCACCTGGAGTCATCTCAGGGGCTTCCAACAACAGCAAATTGCCACTGGCCTGATCAACCCTGGGGGCAATAATCCTTCCTGTGCCTGGCAGCAGGAGCTCCAAAGCACTTAGAGATAGCTCTGGGCCATCTGTGCACCCTATTTCTTATGGCTACTGCCACTATCTCCCCAGAAGATGAGGACAGCAATCTCCAAAAAGACTGAAGCAGGATTTCCATCCACCGGATGAGCTGAGTGTGGCCCCTCCAGGAGCTGAAATTGCAGCAGAGAACCTCCAGCAGCTTCGGGCAGTCTTCCCCTCTCAACCCCTCCAAGTAATTCCACTGGTGCCTCAAGGAATTCTTCTCGGACGCCTTCAGGCTGCCAGCTCTGCCCTCGTGGCAGCACTGGGTACTCTGGCAGTGGGACACAGGAGGACGCTGCCTTATAGTGCCCCAGAGCATTGTGATGCTGCATTGGCCCGTGGTGGCACTATGACACAGGGGTGACAGGGCCCCCACAGCCCTGCCCACTGCAGCCCTTATGCTGCAGCCCCTTGGAGAAAGGCCTTTAGAGTGCTGGTCCTGCAGCACTGCCTGTGTTCAGGAGGCCCAGGGGGATGTCCCTGCCCATGGTGACCTCACATTGGGCACCGCTGCTGGGTGTCCCTGTAAATTAATCTGTATGTTCAGACTGTACCAATAAAGGCTTTTATACCACGTACAGTCATTTGATTGTGGCGAAACCAGAGCTGAAAGAAAGGGGTTTTGGTTGCCTCTGCATGAACTTTGGAGATTCGTAGAGAGCATACAGGGTTTCCTCACCATTTCTTTCCGATACACCAAGTGGCACTGCTTATGGTGAGGTCTTCTTCTTGAAAAGAAGCATATAAGACATCTTTTCTGTGTTTGTTACACAGGGCATTTAGATATTTCCTTGTGTTTATTAACGTTCATGTATCTAGTTTGGGGGTTTACCTCTTGTATTACTATCTGAATGCAAAATTGTTGGACACAAGCTCAGTCCCAGAAGCAACAAGCAGTAATTGCTCTTTCCTCAGCTAATGAGTCCTGCTGCGATGTCAGAGAAAAGCTGAGCTAGCACATTCATGCTGCTGAAACACAGAGCTCCCCAGTCCTCCTTTTCCCTCCCTTTCCTGCAGCCTCTAGGACTTCTCCCATGAACCAGTTCAATGCATAAGCCAGTGGAGAACTAAAAGGGAAACAGTTCTCACCCAGGTTAAAACCACAAGTGAAGGATCTCACAAGTCCTGAACCAGAGAAGGTGGAGGAGAGAGGAAGAGAAGGGGAACAGGGCCTTTTCTTCCTGCAGGGACAAGCTGTAGGATTCTCACTTCCTTAGCCCGGGCAGACCACAAGGCTGACCTGTAACACATCTCATCTGACTTGCTTGTTTGTTGCAAGTTAGGTGTCTCAGTATAGTGCTCAGTGCACAGTAAAAACACACCATGTGATGAGGGAAAATTTAACTGATCTAACTTTATCTCAGCTTATGAGAATGACAAATATATTTCACCTTCTTAAAAGGAGCAATTTTATACTCCCAGTAATTTTTAAGCAATGATGGATGAGCAGAATGGATAGCAGAAAGTCCTAAAATGGATTTATTTTTTTTTTTTTTTTTGGATGGAGAGGAGAACTGGAGAATCAGCATAAATATTATATACATCAAATAAAATTTTACATTCAGATCACTGAAATAGAGCAATTAACTTGCACTGTAAAACCCTAGGAAGGAAATGCAGAGGAGCTCTCTCAGACGAAAAGTAGGGTGGGAAACAACCTGTTCTGTGATTTTTGCTCCCCAAATGTATGTTTCTCCATTAGCAAAGGGAAAAGCATTCCAGCTTGTTGTAAGTGTTCTGTCGGGTCACATTCTGCTGCACTCAAACATGTTGCATTGGACATGACAGGACAAATGCTATGACATAACACAAGTAAACAAAGCACAGCACTGCAGCAATCAGACGCCAACTTTCCTTCCCTGGCCACTAACGATTGTCACTCTGGGTAGGAAACAGCTCACCTAGATTTTAAAGTGGTATTGACTAGGAAGTGCTGGGAGGTTGGTTGGAGGAGCCACTGCCCACAGACTGTCAGAAATCCCCTATTCCCTTTCAGTACCTAAAGGTCCCTGGTGAGAGAAGGGCAAATTCTCAGGCTGTTGACCCAAAAAACTATTTGCAGGCCTAAACTGCTACAGAGTTACTCCAAGATTTTCATAATC
The DNA here is from genome assembly GCA_039877255.1 of Loriculus beryllinus. Lineage (NCBI taxonomy): Eukaryota > Metazoa > Chordata > Aves > Psittaciformes > Psittacidae > Loriculus > Loriculus beryllinus. Next base: position 15,234 of record JBCJKH010049404.1, read on the forward strand.
ACCGATAGCAATCTTTTGCTTCTATTTTAGAAAAATAAAATTAAAATAATGATGAATAAATTTGAAAGGAAAAGCAGCCACTATTTACATATTACCTGACATTCAGGAAATGGCTGTTTTTACTGCAGGGAGCTGAGAGCCTGAGGATAAATAAACAAATAGGTACAAGTAAAAAGATGAGATTAAACACAGAGATTTTTCTATATATACATACAAATTATTTAAAGGAGGCGCCATGAGAAAAGTATGTCTTTGAGTTTGAATCCACAGTGCACAATTAAGCCAGATGACTGGCACCTCAATTACAGCACCAGGGTTACCCAAGGTGGGCACGAGGATTCTCACAGCTCCCATCTCACTGCATCCTCCCAGCAGCATCTTGGAGGCATCTGCACTCTGTTTCTGTGCCAAAATGTCTTGGCATTCCTCTGCAAATCAATGGCAAGAAAAGGCTCGAAGAATGGAGCAGAGGGGGTGGATGGAACCTGAGGTGAAGAGAAGAAGATGAAAGAAAAATGGAATTGAAGCACAGCTCAGATCAGAAAGAGCCCAGAAAAAAAACAAAAGAAGCTTCTCCAGGTGTCTTGTGCAGCTTCGCGCACTGGCAAAAACCTGTGCTGGCTTCTCCTGGAGATTTTTTATTTTTAGTTTGTTTTAGCATTTGAGATATTTGAGGGTTTTGTTTCCCTTTCTTTGGCCAGAGCTCAGGGGGCAGAAGGAAGCAAAAGAAACACAGCGCTTTTTAAGATGCCCTTAAGTCAAGTGGGATCTGTGGGCTCAGTTTCAAGGGCAGTCAAAATAGGGGTACCCTAAGCAGCTCTCTGTATCTGTCACTTAGCATTGCTTTTCTCTTCCACTACTACCAAATTCTAGGCTTTTTGTCTTTAGGTTACGGCCTGCTCCTTGCAGCTATTTAGGTTCCTTACAGACCACTCTTTCTGCAAAGCAACAAAGGTATTTGGTTCTTTAAATGTGTTATATTACTTTAAAATGCTGCATTTCTGAGTGCACTGAACTCTAATTTTTAGGCTTTATGTGCGCAACTCGAAAGCTCTTCAACATCTGGAGGTCAAGTGTTAACAAGCATGTTCATATATCACAATGCACTTGCTTGAGAAGAGTTACAACATTAAGCCTTGATATACATGTGAGTCAAGCATCTAATATTTAAAGATCTGCCTGATTTCCTTGAGATGTGGAATTTCTATGTATTTCAGAGCCTACGTGGGCAGAAATTTAGCCAACCTTAAGTCCTCCATATATTAAATAGAACAAAATATTATTGACAGAAAAAAAAAAACCCTTCAACCAACAAACAAAAAAAAAACAAACAAAAAAACCACAACACCCAAACCAAACAAGAATATTTACTGTCGAATAAAGTAATCCATTACAATCAAATCTTCAGATTTTTGTATAATATCAATTTTAAAACACTAAAAGCCTCAAGGAAATTCAAAATAACTGTCAATAATCTACTACACTTTCTCTCCCTGACAACTTAGAGGTTGAGTTGAAAAGTAGTGCGATTTTGCTATGCTGAACAAATTTCCCAACTTCAGAAGTTAGAGAGCATATGTTTAAAAACTGGCACCTACCGAAGCACACCAGGTTCTGCTATCTTTACCCTGCTGCACTGCGGCAAAGCCCACAAACGCACAATACATGGTGAGATGGTGTTCAAGGGGTTAAGCAGTTGAATTTGTCAAGATATTTTGCGTTGTTTAGCAAAGTTGTTTGTTCTGGTGTAGATGCTGCAGGGTATCAGTCACTTTGAAGGAGAGGATGTCCAAGCAGTCCCACAGTTAGACAGTGACTGGCACTGTTAGTAAATCATTTTGTCAAGCATTCATTTTGCAGCGATGCAAAGGAAACTGCGTGATTGTTCAAAATGAACTGAAGTACTTCGTAGTTATCGGTGTGCTGGGTCCACAATAAAATGATCAGTTACACCTTGTTAATAACACTCAACAGCAGCGTAGACACAAGTCTGAAAACTTTCTTTACTATGAGTAGTAAAGTACAGCAGGTCCTCTCTCATTTTGAGCAGAAACAGTGGTATCTTTTCTGCTCCATGACATTTTCAGTATGAAGCAGGAAAGAAAATGGTTTTCCACATACTTGTCTTAATTCAACCCAAGCCAGCATTTTCTGTCATGTAGCTCTATGCACAAAGTATGAGTGATTTATGAAAACAGAAAAGAGAAGCAGAGTTGCAGCAGTCACGATTTTGTGATTCTGGCCAGGTCCTGCACAAAATAACCACAGGTAACAGGGTATGGATTTTAAAGCTTTTAACAAATGTTGGGATCTTGGAATCTCAGTCAGTAGAGAAGGCAATTTTTTGGTGCAGCAGAAAGCTATCACACATTCAAGGCCAAGCTGGATGTACTTCTAAGCAACCTGATGTGGTTGGAGATGTCCCTGATCACTGCAGAAGGGTTGGACTACATGATCATTGAAAGTCCCTTTCAGCCCAAATTATTCTATGGTTTTGTTGGCCAGAGGCTGCACTTTCAAACTGTCCAAGATGTCCATGTACAACCAAAGGTATCTGGCAGCAGACATCGAAGCATAAATTTAATTAGATTAGTCTGCAGAGCATTCAGTCCTTAACTGTTATTTCCCAATCAGTAATGGTAACATCTTTCCATACACTTACAGCACTTATTTCTACTTTATTAACTGACAAGTCCTCTGGGACTTGACGTAATGCTAGAACTGCATGAGAAGTTGTGCTGAGTCCTGCAACGTATTAAGTCCAGCTCTCCAGCTTCCCTCTGACAAGGACTGATAAAGCCAGTGGAAGATAAGGAGTGGATGAACAGTGACAGTGAAATAATCAAGTTTTCTACTAACTGGCTTTAGATAGCAGTAAAGTAACAGCTCTAAATACCCCCTCCCCCCCCCCCCCCCATGATGAGGAAGAAAAAGAATATTAGATCAAAAATCAGCTTAACATGAAGAAGCTGGTGCTGTGGCTAATGCTGTGCAATGGCAGTGATTCAAACTGTATTAAAAGAGAGATTTAAACCCATTTTGGAATCTTTCAGCAAAAGCCTTTGGTTTTAGCCCATAAACACGCCAAATCGCAATCCACAGACAAGCCAGAAAACTGTGAAAACAGAAATAGAATTATTATTTCAGATACGCACCAAAGGTGTGGAGGAATTTAGAAAATTACAATTATCAGTTCATGTAGATAACAAACATGGCCTTCTTCCCTTGATCTGGTTTTCCCCAAACTTGGGTATTGAATGCACTTTTAGAAATAATTTTAACCAGCAAGCTAATGGAGAACTAGCACAGTAAAAGAAAACTAAAACACAGCAGGAGCTATAGAGGTAGATAAGGGAGAAATAATTAGAATCATTTCAATTAAATACATATAGTCAAGCCAAGCAACACCTATGGGCAATATATCTGTCAACACACAGATGAAGGATGTAAACAGAAATAATGGAAAGGAAAGATTTAGTGCAACACACTGGGCATAGCTAGGAGTGATGTGAGTAAATTAAGAAAGATAATTCAGGTCGAATCTGAAGCACAGCTTCCTGACAGTGAAATGTTTCAGCTTCAAACAGTCTCATAAGCAAGCACTTAATCCCCATTCTTTAAAACATGACTGGGCAAGAGCCCTCATACATGTAGAATGGTGAACAGTGCTTCTTTTGCCAAAAGATAGATTGGGAAAATGAAGTAAGCCTTTAATTTCTTTAATATCTGTGAATCTGCCATCCCAGTAGGGGTAGAATAATGGTGAAAAGAGAAAAAAAAATAGAGATGGATGGGAGACAGACGTGCCCTAAACTCATAGTTAACCAGATTCTTTGGAGCAAATGCCTTAATGTTAATATATAAGAAATAAAAAATTATGTTAGGGAGAGGGAGTGAAAGTCCTGGGTAGGAGCTCAGCATACCCTTAGTAATTTATTGTGGTAGCTTTCTCAGGTTTTCCAAACAGCTGTGCCTCAGTCTGTGGCAGCACATCCCTCCCTGCACCATGCTCTACTGGCTGTGGGTGTTTCACGTGTTTTCATCTCCAAGCTGCCCTTGAACACAGCACAACTTACTGAAAGCTATGTCTGCATAGTGCACTTTTCTAGTCAGCTCTGGCAGAGAGGTGTGGAGCTCTTTTCATACCCTGCTCCCCACCAGCATGTCCCTGCTGGCATCTCCGTCCTCCAGTGAGCTGCCCAGCCACCCTCTCCTCATCCCCTCCACTCTCTCTCACCAGTGCCCTCGCAGGGAAGAGGGGAGGGGGGGAAGTATGAGACTCATTATCCTGCTACACAAATTAAAGCAACTAAGGAGAGGCAAGCTTAAGAGCTTTGCCCAAGGTTACAATCATATTCAGAGACAAAGCCAAGACTAGATCTGGAATCCTGCTTTCTCCTGTAATGTTTAGACTACAGCTCCTGCAGCAAATGCTTTCACACTTTATAGTGTTTACTAACTTCATAATGTCTGCTAACATACTGCTGTGCCTGAAGAAGCTACACAAGAAAGGATTTAATCAATGGGAAATAAATGTAGTTATTAGGAATTACAGAAGACAGCATTTGACACAACAATTTATATAGTTGGACTATTTCTACTGTTTCAGGAGAAGGACAACAGTTTCAGGATTACTGTAAGAAAGAAAATCACAGGGATTATTCAGGCTTTACTTGGAAGGTACTAGAAGTACAAAACACTATCCATCATCTTTATGGTACATCGCATCACCTGAGGCATGAAGTAATCATCTAAAAATGCACTGCCTGACGTGACCACTGTACATAATCAATAGCCTCTACAATCAGAGAATATTAAGAAAAATCTTTTACTCTGTTGATGTCTTGTTTTTATACAAAGAGGTCCATTATAAGAATAGCACAACCAGAAATACCTGATGTAGATTAGAAAAGTACTCACTTTAGAAATAAAAAGGCACAGCTCAATAGATCTGTAAATCATCACTGAGATGCTCTGATTGGTTCTGTACATCAGAATTAACTCTGTGAGTCTGTAAGAGCTGGCTTCAAAAATCAGCCCCTTATATATCTCTGTTTGCCAATTTCATATTTAGACATGCATTCAAAAATATATGTAAAAAAAAAAAATGCCATGTTCCTGCACTACAAACATGGTGATCTCAAGTCCCAGCTAACACTCACAGACGATGCCAGGCAACACAGCCTGGAAAGGACACCAAACAGCTCTGTCTGAAACAATGACTAACGCTGGAGCTTAAGCATATTTTGCTGTCTCTGTAATTCACTTCACACAAAACAAAAGCTGCTTCTCAAATAAAAGGTCTCAGAAACTGATAATTTTGTGGGGCACAAAACACCACTTTCACAACCCATTCAATAAAGGTTCTTGGGAACATCACATGCAGATGTCCAGAGTTACCCAGATTTATGATTGAATTGCCACAGACTGTGACTTACGGAGAAAAATTAAGTATTTTGGGATAGACAGAAAACTATTCTCTACATAGGTCTAATATACATGCAATTCAGACCCTACATGTAAGTTAAAAACACTAACACTAGTGTCTCTTCTATCTCAAGTATACATATGGGTGTATATGTGTAAGCGCTGATCTTTTAGGAGGGGAGGCTTAACCACTGTTCTTAGAGAAATGAGGCAGGCAGCAGGGAGACAAGATGAGCTGCAGCTGTGCTGTGGGACTACACAGACAGACCATGCAGATACACAGGTTGGCAAGCAAAGTTT